>CM069905.1:42158834-42327755 GCA_036172215.1 Camellia granthamiana
TTTGAGTTTGTGAGTTAAATTAAAATATTTAAAAATATTTTTATAAAATAGAGTTTGAATTTATTTTTATAAAATATTTTAAAATTAAAAAAATCGTAATATATTTAAATATTAAAATATTTAAAATCTTAACAAAATTAAAATATTTTTAAAATATTTAAAAAATTAAAATATTAATTTGAATTGATTAAAAAAAAAAGCCAAAAAACCGAAAAACCGAAAAAATCGTACCGCACCGTAATAAACCGAACCACGCCGGTTTATATCATTTTTCTGGGCGGTTCAGTTCACAAATATGCAAAACCGAAATTACCGGTTCGGTGCAAAACTAGTGAAAAAATCGACCGAACTGAACCGATTTCACCCCCTAAAAATGACCTCTCATCAAACTATTTCACAAATGGTGGACCTTTCACCAATAACAAAATATACTGGACTTAATGTCTTAAACTCCCTCTAAATTAGATTTATCACCAATTTCCTCTAAATTCTATTTGAAAAAAAAAAAAAAAAACCGTTGCTGGTGAACTTCTTACTCACAATTACAACTTTTAGCAATTTATTTATTGGCCACATCATAGAATGACAATCCACTGCATTTTTATAACACATGAAAAACAATGCACTGCATTTTTAAATCACTTGAAAATTGTTATAGATATATTAATCAATTAGCTAGAATTTCATTCATTTTTTTTTAATTTTTATGATAAATTATCAATACATCTTAATAGTTGAACTTAATTCATATTAAATCTTATTGGAAATAAATCCTGGTAAAATCCTCGTTAAAAATAATTTTTATGATGATTTTTTACAGATGTCGTTAAAAATTGATAATTAGTGACTTTTTTTGTCATGACTTTTATAAATTGTTGTTAAAATTTATAATTAGTGACATTTTTCTGTAATGAAAATTTTAAATTGTCATTGAAAGTTGAAGATTAATGACATTTTTTGTAATAATTTTTTTAAACTACCGTTAAAACTTAACAATTAGTAATATTTTTTCCTAAAAGAATATTGTTATTTTTTAAATTGTTGTTATTTTCTCTCTTTTGTGTTTTGTTCTTGGTTTTCTTGTCGTATATTGTTTGAGATGGTTAAGATGTGAAATAAATTTCTCTTGTTTTCTTCAGTACATGCATGGGCTTGGTGCTTGAGAAGTTCATTATTTTCATCGGCTCAGACCTGTTCTTCAGGATGTTGGGTTATTTCTTCTTCCAGTTTGTATATTTTGGTTTGTTGTTATTTTTCTTTCTTTACCTATATACTGAAGTGTCTATAATAGGTCACCTTTCTTATATCCGGACTAGTGTGAGTCAGGCAAGACAAAGCTTGCATCAGTGAGACCATATTCACCTTCATCTTTATGTCGTTCTTTATTCTTTTGTGACTCATAAATTAATTGAGATTGAAATATTATTAGAAATTGTATTTTGAAGAATATGAAAATAGTAGTAGCAAGAATTTTTAGGACTAACTCAAGAATGCATCAGAAATTAAAAATATTATTTCTTCATTACATTTATGAGTTTATCTTAATTTTGTGAGCATACACCATCAAGTCGAATAAGTGATTGATAGGATCTTAATTTTGTGAGCATTCTACTCATTATACTTGATAGAGCTAAATCTCAAAATCATTTTCCTATCAAGTATGACATCGACAGGTTGGATGGGGGTTTAGTTTTTTTCTTCTTCTCTTTGGGAAAATAAATAAATGTCCATATGAGATTCAAATTCCTCTATGCATTTTCATTTTTTGTGTTTAATTATTTGTTTGTTAGTGGTAGACTAAGGCCTCGTTTGGGAACTCTCCATTTTAGCTAAAAAGTCAAAAAGTTACTAAAATTAGCCAAAAAGCTAACAACCCATACAAAAAAGTCAAAGATTCTCTTTTCTCTAAAAAGTCATCCCAAACATACTAGTTTTTTTTAGCTCATATTTTAGCCAAATAGCCAAAAAATTACTAAATTAGCCTGTTCCCAAACGAGGCCTAAGCCTTCGTTTGGAAAGAGCTAAAATAGTCTGCCTTTTTAACTATTTTAACCTGACTTTTTTAACCTCATTTGGTTTTTGTTTTTGGATTTTTTGACTTTTGTGAGAGAAAATGTTTAATAATTATAATTTGGATGTGACATTTTGTCTTATTGATTTATGTAGCTAATTTTATCTTTTGTGCTTTTTTTAGCCAAAAAGCTAAAACCAAACATAAGTTTTCTCATGTTTCACATAATATTTAAAAGTCAGACACAAATAGAATTACTTTAAGAGAGACAATAGAGACTCAAAGTTGTAATATTTAGAATGACATCAAGTTTTTGAAATTTCTGATATGTCATAATCTTAAACAAAGTTAAGAACAATTTTACAAATATTCAAATGCTTTCAAAAGACACAATGGACTCATCTCATCTAAAGAGGGAATAGGAGAACTGGAAAGATTCACAAAAGTTGTTAGAACCCAACTGAACTTATGATATTGTAACTTACTTTGGAACATGAGAGAGCAACAAAATTCCGACTTTAGTACGGAAGGTTCTTACATTTTAAGCCTTTGGCAGGTATCACTTTTGTCAGATGGTAATGTAAAAACCAGTTTGGTGTTTTCCTACACGAATAAAGCAGACAATTTTGTTTATAATTTCTGAATACATTGAAATTTAATAAGGAATCACAAATTTTGGTACTTTCTCCATCAAAATAATCAAATATTGAATTATGGAAACCCATTAATTTTTTGCTTTGCCAAACTTGGTTGGGCTTAGTCAGCTATATTGTCAAGCAGGTGGTATGCATAATTTGTCTCCGCACTAACAAAAGTCAATGTAATACATAAGCATAGAAATCAAGTATTGACGTCTCCATAGAAGACATAGAAACTGCAAACAAAAAAATTACATACCAGATTGTTTGGATTCGCAGCTGATCTGTGAAAGAAAAAAAGCATACAGAGTTCAACCCAAATGCAAACTGCAGAATAAAGGAAGATACAACACTCAAACGAACAGTAAGAAATTGAACAAATCCAAGGGCAAACTCACATACCAGATTGTCTGGTTTCCTAGACATGGTGAAATCCAAACAGCAGAGAGTATATATAGATCATGTTCTACACTGATTCAATGTTTTGGTCTTGCAGCACATGGGGAACTCTTTCAGAGGCAAATAAGCCAGTAAACAAATAGCACCTCTTCAGGCTCGCTGGAGAAGCACCGCACAGAGGTCTTGGACAAATTATTTTGTTTTGTCCTGATTACATAGTTATTGATTTGAAATATGGCTTCATCTATCCCTTGGAGTTCATTGTTTATTTTCTGTTACTTCTTATGACAGCTATTACAAGAACACTATGATGAAGTCTGGTTCTTGCGATTTTCACACAACAGGAAATACTTAGCCTCATCATCCAATGATTGGTTGTTTCCAATAAATTTCTTACTTGAACATAGAATCAAACACTTGGTGAGCAGGAATTATAAAAAATGTCAAAAAAGAAGAACTTCATACCAAAACACAAACCCATGAACAGTGATAAATTTCTCACTGGAACATAGAATCAAACATTTGGTGGGCAGGGATTATAACTAATGTCAAAAAAGAAGAAGTTCATCCCCAAACACAAACTCATGAACAGTTAAATTCAACAAGAAGAAATTAAAGTCAATATAGGCACTAACCAACCTCATAAACAGATATCTAAAAAAAAAAAAAATGTTCAATGAAGCAAACACTGGAAAACAAAAATTGAAGAATTGTCATACCTCGAGTCCAGATCCTCGGCGGTGGTTTCCTGCCGCGCTTCCTGCGGCGTTCAAAAACGGCGTCGTTTTGGCGTTAAATTCAATTTATTTATTTAAATTTTTTTTTTTGCCCTTTTCCCCTCTTTTTCCCTGGCTCTCTCGTTGATGTGAACCCTAACCATCAAAGAAGAACATGAACAGAGGAGAGGAGAGAGCCGAAATGGAAGGAGTAGAGTCAGAGGACGACGACGACGGGCGAGATGGCGTCGATTCGGCGGCGAGGGGAGGTAAGATGTGGTCCCTTCAATCTTCATTCTCACCTAATCTTCAATCTTCATTACATAATATATAAATGGGTTTGATTTTATAAGGTTTAATTTCTTGGGTTTTATGGGCTTGATTTCTTGTACACAGAAAGAACATTTTCTTTTCATTAATCTCAAAGAAAATATATGCTGCATATATATATATGGAGAGAGAGATTTTGTTCTTGTGATTATAAGGAAGTTTGTAGAGAGAGAATGCTGGCAGTGTTTGATCAATCTGTGCCAAAGAGCCCCGAAGGCCTGGGGAGTCAAAACTCTGTTTCAGAATCATCAGCTCTGAAAGATGGGTCGTTGATTCGAGACTTGTATTCTTCGTTCCATCCGAACTATGTCACCATCAATCTTGGACTCCCTGGTTTCATAGCCTACTCTTCTCATAAGCAAAGCCCACTTCTTTCTCGGTACAAATTACTCACTCATCTTCAATCTCTTCTCCAATTACTCACTCATCTTCAATCTCTTCTTCTTATCTTTTACTGTGTTTTTATATATGCATATATGCACCTCTTCTTTCTGTTTCATTTATACCTATACACTTGCAAGTACAACATACATACATGAGTTGTTAGGCCTGTCGGATACCAGATATCAATACCACACAAGAACACAACAATATTTACGTGGTTCAGCAATTGCCTACGTCCACGGAGAGCTATCACTACAGAATTTTTCCCGGAGGGAGATTACACTCACACCTCACCTTCACTCTCTATAGAACTCTCAAATCTCACAGATTACACTCCCAAATCTGTTGTTGTTGTTTCTGATATCTACCCCTCCTCCTCACCTCAATTTATACACAATTGAGGGAGGAGTTGATTGGTTGCCACCAACCCCATTCCACTCTCTAGTCTCTAATGGGGTGGGTGAAATGGAGCTTCCATTTGGGTAGTGGAAGGATGGTGCTGCACTACTCCATTTGTGCTGCACTAACAATTCTCCCCCTCCACGCCCATATGGAGAACTGACTTCTCACTTGAAGTCCATCCCGGTCAAATTCTTGCAAACTTCCAGTTTGTCTCTGGTGACACCCTTGGTCATCATGTCAGAAGGATTCTTGTCTGTGTGAATCTTCACTAGCTTCATCAGCTGCTTTTCCATCACTTCTCGTATCCAATGATACCGGACATCAATGTGTTTTGTACGTGAATGGTACATGGAATTCTTGCTCAAGTCAATTGCACTTTGACTATCACAATGTACCTTGTAATCTTCTTGCTGTAGACCCAATTCTTGGAGAAACTGCTTTAACCACAACATTTCCTTTCCAGCATCGGCGGCAGCAATGTACTCTGCCTCTGTTGTAGATAAAGCAACACACTTTTGTAGTTTGGACTGCCATGAAACAGCTCCCCCTGCAAAGGTGAATAAAAATCCTGATGTAGACTTTCTACCATCAAGATCACCTGCCATATCAGCATCTGTAAAACCCTCCAAAATTGGTTCAGCTCCCCCGAAACATAAACACATCCTTGAAGTTCCCTTCAAGTACCGAAGAATCCATTTGACCGCCTCCCAATGCTCCTTTCCTGGATTGGCGAGGAATCTGCTCACAACGCCAACTGGGTGAGCTATATCTGGCCGGGTACACACCATTGCATACATCAAACTTCCTACTGCGGAAGAATAAGGGATTGCCTCCATTTCTTTCCTTTCAGAGCTGGTTGTGGGACACAAACGCTTTGACACATTGAAATGGTTGGCCAGTGGTGTGCTGACTGGCTTGGCATCTTTCATGTTGAACCTTTCAATTACCCGTTCAACATATTTCTCCTGTGACAGCCATATCTTCTTGGCTTTCCTGTCACGAACAATCTTCATGCCCAAAATTTGTTGTACTGGGCCTAAATTCTTCATATCAAAATACTGCGACAAGTCCTTTTTCAACTTGTTGATCATAGTAGTATCCTGTCCGATGATCAGCATATCATCGACATACAACAGTAGGATAATGAAGTTTCCATCCGAAAACCTGCGGAAATATACACATTGGTCAGCCACCGTTCTTGTGTACTCGTGATCCACCATAAATGAATCAAACTTTTTGTACCATTGTCTCGGCGCCTGTTTCAGGCCGTAGAGACTCTTCTTCAGTTTGCAGACGAGTTTCTGTTTTCCTTGAACTTCAAATCCTTCTGGTTGCTCCATGTAGATCTCTTCCTCCAACTCACCATGGAGAAAAGCAGTCTTGACATCCATTTGTTCTACTTCCAGATTCAAGCTAGCTGCTAATCCCAGAGCTACTCGAATAGAAGTCATCTTCACAACTGGGGAGAAGATCTCATCAAAATCAATTCCTTTCTTCTGCCCAAAGCCTTTGACCACCAAACGAGCTTTATGCTGCAATAGTTTACCGTTTCCATCTTTTTTCAACTTATACACCCATTTGTTCTTCAAAGCTCTCCTGTCTCTTGGAAGTGGAACAAGCTCATAAGTGTGGTTCTTCTGCAAAGAACTCATCTCCTCCTTCATGGCTTGCATCCAACAGTCTTTCTCTGTATGACTCTTGGCTTCTGAAAAACTCTCGGGCTCCCCCTCATCAGTAATCAGAATATACTGAGAAGCGGGATATTTGGTTGATGGTACGGCAGCTCTTCCAGATCTCCGCAACTGAGGCCCAGTTGCCTCTGTTTGAGGGGGTTGCTCCCCCTGCTCAATACCCTCTTCATCCGGGTCTTCATCTCTTTCCTCCTGATCCTCAATTTCTGGCATAGGATTCTGCAACTCTGGCACTTCTTGTTGCACATCATCACATCTAGCATTTTGTGGTGGCTTGGGAGATGGAAACAAGTCTGGAGTGATGACATCTCTAGACTTTGCAGATTTCTCAAAATCTACTACTGTCTGGTCTTCTTGGAACACAACATCTCTGCTTCTGAATATCTTCTTATTCACTGGGTCCCACATCCTGTACCCAAATGCTGCATCTGAATAGCCCACAAATATGCATGGAGTGGACTTGTCATCAAGCTTCTGTCTGTTTTCCTTGGAGATGTGTGCAAATGCCTTACACCCAAAGACTCTCAAGTGAGAATATGATACCTTTCTTCTGGACCAGACTTCCTGAGGTATCGCAAAATTCAACGGGACTGAAGGCGACCTGTTGATGAGGTAACAGGCTGTACTGGCGGCTTCAGCCCAAAATGACTTTGGCAACTTTGCCATTTTGAGCATACATCTGACTCTTTCCATAATAGTGCGGTTCATTCTTTCTGCCACACCATTGTGTTGTGGGGTGCCGGGAACTGTTGTCTCATGCCGGATACCTCTGCTGGCACAGTATGCTGCAAAAGCATTGGAAGTGTACTCGCATCCATTGTTTGTGCGAAGACACTTCAACTTCTTCCCGGTCTCTCTTTCCACCATTGCATGGAACTCCTGAAAGTGCTGAAATACCTCATCCTTTGTCTTCAGGAAATACACCCACAACTTCCTTGATGCATCATCAATGAAAGTCAGAAAATACTTGCGGCCGCCATATGACTCTACTTCGATTGGGCCACAAACATCTGAGTATACCATATTGAGCACTTCTGTTTTCCTCTTGCTCGTTGAACTGAATGATACTCGATGTTGCTTGCCATAAAGGCAATGATCACAGGGCTTCAAGACACTCCCTTTGGGTAAGGGTATCCTGGATTGCTTTGCCAATAGGTGCAATCCCTTCTCACTCATGTGAGCCAGTCTTCTGTGCCATAAGTCCGGTGACTCCTTGTCTTCTGCTGCATTAAGACTTTCCAGACAGATCTTCGTTTGAGTCTTATACAGTGTTGAAGACATCTCTCCTCTGGCGATTGTCAAAGCTCCTCCTGTCAGCTTCCAACGGCCATTTCCGAATGTACTTGTATAGCCCTGTCGGTCCAGGGCGCTTCCGGAGATAAGATTGAGGCGCAAATCTGGAACATGCCTCACATCTTTGAGAACAAGCTTGTTCCCGACATTAGTTTGAATACTAATGTCTCCAATACCCACGATCTTCGAATAGCTAGAATTCCCTATTCGAACAGTGCCAAAATCTCCAGCGTTGTACGAGCTGAAGAGTTCTCTGTGGGAAGTGGCGTGATAGGATGCAGCTGTGTCTATCACCCATTCTGTGTAGCTATGGTCAACCACGTGAAGGCAATCTTCCTCTTCACCAACTGCAAGAAGTATTTCAACAGTTGTTGTGGCTGTTGTGTTCTCATCTCCTTTTGAGTTACTGCTTTGGCCTTTATCTTTCCGGCTTGGGCAATTTCTCTTTATGTGACCTCCTGGCCACAGTGATAGCAAGTGAAGCTGGAGTTACCTCGACCTTTGTTGTCTCTGGATTTACTCCTGCTGTTCCAGCTGCCTCTACTCTTGCTTCTTCCTCTACCTCTTCCTTTACCTCTGTCTCTGCCTCTATCTTCTGTGACAAGAGCATGGGACTGATTATGGGACTGGTTACCTCCCATGTCTTTTCTTCTTCTCTCTTCATTGTACATGGCGTCTGTGACCATACTCATGGTCAGCTTCCCTTCTGGTGCAGAGGTGCTGAGAGAAACCACCAACGTCTCCCAGCTGTCCGGTAAAGAACTGAGCAGTAATACGGCTTGTATTTCATTGTCCAATCGCATCTTGACGGTTGCAAGCTGATTCACCAGATTTTTGAATTCACTGGTGTGCTCAGCAATAGACACACCATTCCTCAACTTCAGATTTACTAGCCTTCTCATCACCAAGGCTTTGTTTCGGGCGGTCTTTGACTGGTACATGTCGCTTAACATTGTCCAAAGAGTATAGGCATCTGTCTCTTCGGCAATATGATGGAACACACTGTGGTCTATCCATTGTCTGATACAAGCGATAGTCTTGCGGTTCATCTTTATCCAGTCATCATCTTTCACTCCTTCAGGTTTAACCCCCTTTATAAAAATGGGATCATGCAAGTCTTTTAAAAATAGGATGTCTTCCATCTGTGGCCTCCAAATTGCATAATTGGAAGGAGTTAACTTGAACATAGAATCTGAAGTGGATGTGGAAGCCTCCATCGTGTTCTGTCTTTTTACAAAAAATTTCAAATGCAAAATCTGACCATACGGATGTGTCCGGAATACTCCAAATAGTCGAAAACCACTATTGGATTGTCAAAAACGGACTCAGAATGGCTCAGATAAAGCCAAAACAGTTTTATCGGTTCAGATCTGCAGGTGTACCTTAGCCGCGTAGCAGCGGATCACTCCTCCGAAAGGTTGACTGGTCAACGACAGGTGACGTGGCTGCCACGTGTCTTGCAGTCTGACACGTGTCACCTACGTGGCAGCTGACGTGGCGCTGACTGGGCGCTGACGTGGCGCTTGGCTCAAGTGGATTTTAAAAAAAAAAGGTTTGCCTTCAATGAGTTTTGAACTCTTGACCTTCAGTAACAACCGTTGGGTTTTATCCACTATGCCAACACAACCCTTCTATGTTATGACTTCACCAATATGTATTTATTACATAAACAGAAGGGTCGTCTTCTTCCCTGGGTTCGCGCGTGAAGCGCGTGCATCCAGTCGCCTACGCGTGAGAACGGCGTCAAGTGCGCGTGTGGCGCATGAGGACTCCTCCGATCTCCATTTTTGACGCGGTTTTCACTTCTGTGCTCGTCTCGTCGAGTACTTCAATCTGGTGTGATCAAACGTGGATTTTAACCACTTTGATTTCTGGGCAAGTTTTGGAACAACACTCTGTTTTTCCGAAAACGCACAACACCGGCTCTGATAGCACTTGTTAGGCCTGTCGGACACCAGATATCAATACCACACAAGAACACAACAATATTTACGTGGTTCGGCAATTGCCTACGTCCACGGAGAGCTATCACTATAGAATTTTTCCCGGAGGGAGATTACACTCACACCTCACCTTCACTCTCTATAGAACTCTCAAATCTCACAGATTACACTCCCAAATCTGTTGTTGTTGTTTCTGATATCTACCCCTCCTCCTCACCTCAATTTATACACAATTGAGGGAGGAGTTGATTGGTTGCCACCAACCCCATTCCACTCTCTAGTCTCTAATGGGGTGGGTGAAATGGAGCTTCCATTTGGGTAGTGGAAGGATGGTGCTGCACTACTCCATTTGTGCTGCACTAACATGAGTATAGTTCATTGTTTTTTTTTATAATTTGTGGTTGTTTTTTGAAATTTTCTTGGCATTTCAAATTTTGTCGTCTGTTCTGTTCCACATGGCACAAATTTTCTTTTATTTTCTTTTCTTGTTAATGTTTCCTGAGAATTGAGTAAGAAAACCATATGCGGGTCCATTTTCTTGTCTATTTTCTTTTCTTGTTAATGGTTTCATAGCCTACTGATGGTTTTCTTACTCAATTCTCAGGAAACATTAACAAGAAAAGAAAATAAAAGAAAATTTGTGCCATATGGAACAGAACAGACAACAAATTTTGAAATGCCAAGAAAATTTCAAAAAACAACCCACAAATTATTAAAAAAACAATGAACTATACTCATGTATGTATGTTTTACTTGCAAGTGTATAGGTATAAATGAAACAGAAAGAAGAAGTGTATATATGCATATATAAAAACACAGTAAAAGATAAGGAGAAGAGATTGAAGATGAGTGCGTAATTTGTACAGAGGAAGAAGTGGGCTTTGCTTGTGAGAAGAGTAGGCTATGAAACCAGGGAGTCCAAGATTGATGGTGACAGAGTTCGGATGGAACGAAGAATACAAGTCTTGAATCAACGACCCATCTTTCAGAGCTGATGATTCAGAAACAGAGCTTTGACTCCTCAGGCCTTTCTGGGCTCTTTGGCACAGATTGATCAAACACTGCGAGCATTCTCTCTCTCTCTCTCAACTTCCTTATAATCACAAGAACAAAATCTCTCTCCATATATATATATGCAGCATATATTTTCTTTGAGATTAATGAAAGAAAATGTTCAAGAAATCAAGCCCATAAAACCCAAGAAATTAAACCCTATAAAATCAAACCCATTTATGGCAGCAACATGAAATCGAACTCAAGAAATCATATATATATATTATGTAATGACGATTAGGTGAGAATGAAGATTGAAGGGACCACATCTTACCTCGACGCCATCTCGCCCGTTGTCGTTGTCCTTCGACTCTACTCCTTCCGTTTCGGCTCTCTCCTCTCCTCTGTTCATGTTCTTCTTTGATGGTTAGGGTTCACATCTGACGAGAGAGCAAGGGAAAAAGAGGGGAAAAGGGCAACAACAACAACAACAACAACAAAAATTTTTTTTTTTGAATTTAACACCAAAACGACGTCGTTTTTGAACGCCGCAGGAAGCGCAGCAGGAAACCACTGCCGAGGATCCGGACTCAAGATTGCAGAACTTGCGTAACAAGCTTGGCTGAAAAGCTACAATTTTACTTTGAAAATTTAAACTATTTTGGTGGCTTGTAAGGAAGTAACAGAACACAGAATATTGATCAATATTGTAACATTCGAAGAAAAGGTTTAGACTACAGAATGTGATCACACAAAATCAACCTTACACGTTTTCTTCAAAAATCTATGTGATTGTGCTTTTATTTTGATTAGAGAACAAGAATAACAAAACACACACAATTGTGGGTCAATCCCACTACTTTGGAAGAAAGATTATGAGTAATTTCACAAACGAAAATCACACAATTGACAATTTATATAAATTACTTGGGAGCTCCCTTCCCAGCTATCACACCGGCCTTATTAAGCATTTTGAGTTTCATCTGTAAGTCTCTCTATCAAGCAAATCCCTTTTGGGTCATTTTCTAGTTTCGGTTTGGATGAAATTTTTTAATCAACTTTGAGTTTTTAACCCATCTAAAATATATATATATATATATATCTTGCACTCATTTGGATGACTCTTTTTAGCTTATGTCTTTCAAATTGTGCTGTAAACCAGCTGATGAGTAATATCGAGTTGAGTATTGAATTGTTTAAGTTTAGTTAAAACTTTACCAGATACAAAATATATCCAAGCCTGACTTGTCGATCTTGAATTAGTTTTTAACAAATTAAATATAAATTGAATATAAGTTGAGTTCAATTAACTAAATTAATTTAACACTGTTATTTTTAATTAGTAATTAAGTTAATTTAACACCACTATTTTTAATGGAATAGGGCTTGTAGACTAGACAGTTTAGTCGGGCTCAGCACAACCTTACTTTGATGATCTAGTCGGTTCATTTCATAATTTTCTATGTGTAAATTATTTATGAAAAAAAAATCATATTGATCCAATAATTGTAATTATATTATTTTGTTGCATTTTGAAAAATAGATGATCTCTTTTAAAAATCATCCTTACAGTTATGTTTTTTATTTTTTTATATATTTTTTTTAAAGAAAAATATTACTTCATTATTGAATCAATATAATTTTTTCCCTCCATGTATAATCTACATATAGGGACTTGCAAAATAAACGAATTTGATCATTAGATACCAAACTAGACTGTCTAGTCAACACATGATCTATAGGAATATCTATTTTTTCAATTTAATTGGCTGCTTTTTTTTTTTATTTAATTGGTTTATAGAATATAAAATGATTATTATATCATAATGTTTATTCTCACATCTGGCTTATAAAAATAAATTTAAAAAATTACGTTATGAATAAAATTATCATTGATCATCATAACAAAATGATCATTCCAAGAAGGATAAAAAATGACTATTCCTAATTAAGTTAAAAGGTAATAAAAAAAAGGTGCATTAGGAATTGCAACTATGCAATCGATTAATGGATTAAGTTTATTATGAGAACAAATCATGTATATTCTGATCAGGTTTTCAAAGTACAGACAGATATGGATCTAAACCTATTACCAAACAAAAGACCTGCCGAGGATCTCACAGGCTCTTCACTATTGACTGATAGATCAATTGTCATACTTTATCATATGATAGAAGAAGATGATGGCATCCCCGCTTAGTGGTTGACTTCTTCTGGTGGGGATTTTTTTGTTGAATCCAAGACTTCTAAACATTGCATCCAGATGAGGTCATGTTCGAACTCATGAGGTCTTATATAGATTTCGTTTTAATAATTTCAATTGTTTATTTTGTAAGGTTCTCTATATATATCATTTGTGAAAAAAATTACACCAATCTAATAATCATAATTTTTTAATTTTATCTCTAAAAAATAATGACAAATATGTTTTTAAAAAATAGTTCATCTATTTTTATATTTTTTTTAAAAAACAGGCAAACATGATAAAATGAAATGACTATTGTTATCTAATTTTTTAATAAATAATATGCACATGGAGTCTTACAAAATTAATTGTTTAAATTATCAAAACGAGATCGTGGACTGATGATCAAATTTAAATTAAACTCAACCCATATTATATTATTTTTTGCTTATTTGATGGAAATGATCAATGTATATAAGGTCAAAAGATTGACTTTCTTGACTAATGAGAAAAACATAATTAATTTTATAATTTTGATATAATAATATATTATTTCCATAAATTTCATAATTGGGTGACAATTCCACCCGCAACAGTTTGACACTGATGTGAGTTTGATAGGTAATGATATAACTATTTCGCCCTTTAAAAATTATTTTTCATAATTTTTGTAAATAAAAATTTAGAAAATATTTGAGATTATCAAAAAAAATTCTCACAATTTGATTCATAATGATATGATATAATAAAGGTTTTTTTATTTTTATTTTTATCTATCCCTTATCATATCATTATAAGTGAATTTATAAATTAAAAAATGTGAGTCTAGCATTTCTCTAAAAATACCCATGACTTTGTTGATTTTCATTTATTTATTTAATATGTATCTCTTTAATTCATTTCGCTTAGTGCTATGCGAAAGTGGAATTGTTGAGAGGGATCTACAGGTACATTCCTTCTCCGTATTTTTAGTTTGGAAAATGTTTGGACCCTTTTTTGGAAACTCTTACCATCCTTACAGTGATGTAGATTAATGATGTACTTGTATTATTTTTTTTTTTCTCTTTCTTACTTGGACCAATCATAAGTGAGTGGAGATTGTGGAGGTGATGTTTTATGGGGTCTGAATCATTATTGTTTTAGTTTTTTAACACCTAATATATTCTACAATAATGCTATAAACCACTAATTTGTTATCACTAACCCCACTACTAATGAGGTGGAAAAAAAAGAAAAAAAAAAAGACACAACACATACTGTGGCAGTGGGTGAGACCCACTGCCACATCATTAGTGGTGGTTCTAATTAGAGCTCCCAAGCATTTTGCTATATTTTAGTGACAATATTTAGACACACATAAAACATATTATAAATTTGAATAGAATATATTTAAAAATAAAAATAATATAGATTTATACATATTAATCTCTTATAATTTGAAGAATTAGTGTTATGTTATATTTAAGACTGGTTTAGAAATATGTTTTTTTAATAATTTTTTTGACTAAAATATAAGGTGAAAAAAAAAAAAAAAAAAAAAGAAGAATTCTACCCTACACAACTTTTGAAAGGGGTGTATATGTAACATTAGTTATGTCATTTTTTTTTGGGATTATAATCGAATTTTTTTTTTAGTTATAACATTATTTGAGTTAGGATTCATGACACCTTTGGTTATGTCTTATCTTTGTGTGCTCATATGGGCCATTTTAGAGTCCGTTTTGATTATCTAAACTGTTTATTTTTAGAATACATCGAGTAGAATATACTTATAAAAAATTAAATTGATCGGATATCGTTAACCTTATCATCTACTCATATTTGTATTCAGTTTCATACTACAAATGACATTTGTTATTTATTTCTGTATATACAAATGTGAGTCGATGAAAAGTTTAACGATGTCCAATCAATTTTATTTTTTATAAGTATATTATTATTCGATGTACTCTAAAAAATAAATTATTTAGATTATCAAACAGGTCTTGAAATAGGTCCATATGGACGCACAACAGCAACTGTCGTGCTAGGACACTACAACCACCCCGTCTCTAATAAGTATATACTCATAATTTTATTTACCTTGTTTGGTTTTGATTTTTTTTTTTTTTTTTTAGTGATTTTTTTTAATATTTTAAGATTTTTTTAAAAAAAAAAGTTTTAGATCCACCTAATTTAGATGTGCTTAAAAAGTAAATATTTATGAAAAATATATTTAAAAATCAATAAATACACCAAAACATAAAAATATACCAAATTTTTGTACTTTTTCTATTTTTCATATTTAGTGAATTTTTTTAAAAAAAATCATAAATATTATATTTCTTAAATGTATTTAGATAATGTCAATCTTAAAAAAAAAAATTACTTAATTTTTTTTTAAAATTCATTAAAAACAAATATATATATATATATGAAAAATAAATAAATTTCTTAAAAATCAATTTAAACAAAAAAAAAAAGGATAATTAGTATTCTCACATATTATGTCCTGTATTTTTTAAAAATTTGCATATATTGGTATAGTCATGTCAGGTGACATGTAATTATTTCTTAAGCTTCTTGAAATACGAGTGAGGCAGTGGTGGAGATAGGGTTGGTTGGCGGGTAGGAGCCACCCCACCCCCAACTTTTGAAAAATTATACTTTTATCACGTAATTTTAAATATTTATAAAAGTTTTACATTTTGGTCCCTTCAAAATATATAATTTTACTCTAGTCCTTTCAAAATTTAAATAGTTTTATTTTATCATAAATTTTGAAAATATTTGTCATTTTCATGCATTTTTTTAGTAATTATAAAATAAATTAGTATTTTAGTCACCCCAAACCTTTGAAAAATCTCATAACTTTCATGTCATTTTGATTTTTTATAAGAAAAATTAATATCTTAGCTTTCAAAATCTATATAATCTTATTTCAATTCCTCTAAAATTTAAATAATTTTGCTTTAGCCCCCTTTATTCAATTTCCTCGACCGCCACTGAGGGAGACTATAGTTTGCTAAAATCAGAGATGTATAAAGTGCTTTCATTTTAATTTAGGAAAAATTAGTCTAAGGTTCCTCTCCCATTTTTAGTAATGGAAGAGTTCCACAATATTATTTTATAATGTCTAAGGTCCTTCAACCACACACAGAGAAATTTGACTTCTCTCTCTGCCAACTTCTCCATTACCAAATCTTGCTCTATCTCTCTCGTCTCTCGAGCAAAACCTCTTTGATGAACAAAATCAGAACTTGTGATGCAACTTGAATATTGATTAAGGTCCAACAGTGCAAGGCAGCCGCTCTTGACGACGTCGGCAGCAGCGACGGTGGTGGAGAAGGCGAAGTTGATGACGACGAGGGTTTGCTCCTGACACTGAGGAATTTGTATACAAAAATGAATGCTTAGGAAGAAGGAATTGGACTCAATGAGGGCTCAAATTTTGATTGCTCTAGCTGACTGTGTCGATCTAGTGAGGTTCGTTTTGGAGGCGATTTCGGAGGTGTTTCCGGTGGATAAGAGCTTCATGATCATTTCCTTCCCAGAATTGTCATTAATCTGTTCCTTAACATTTTCAACCCCTAAAGTCGTTGTTGCAAGAGGCAAATCTGCAACTTGTGATGGAACATAATTCTCACTGAGGTCCCTGATTGTTCATCCAGGGTTTTCATTAGAACCTAAGGAGTTTACCTTCTTTTCTAACTTGTGATGTAACTTGAATATTGATTAAGTTTACTTTCTTTTCTAACGATGCCGCCAGAGAAATTAATTTCCAAATTTTCTCTAAAGAGTGGGAAGTATAAGGAAGGCAAGAGAAAAAAAATTCTCTGGAGAGAAGAGAAGGCTAGAAAAATTTACAGTAGGAGGTTTAGGGAAGGTCAGAGAAATTAACCAGAGATTTTCTCTGGACCAGCCTAGAGAAAATTCAGTCCAAACTAGAGAATTGAAAATGTCAATCATGGAAGTCCCAGTAGACTTGAAAATGTCAGCAATTGCCATGAAGATTAGTGTGGTGCTTTACAAGTGGAAAAGGTAGACATAAATGGCAATATATCAGACAACTCCATTGTAGAATCTATATCAGGTGTGGATATATCCCCAGATGATGTTGTAGGAGTCATAGGTTAGAAACAATTCTGGAAAGCAAGAAGAGCTATTGTCTAGTAAGTATCTCTGATTGATCATTACTATGTTCATTTGCTATGGATCAACTATATTGAAATGAAGGAATCATGCATACTATGTGAAGCACAGTGCATTTTTATACCTAAATTTAAATTTAAAGGTTTATAAGTGTTCACATGTGCATATCGAGGTGCAGTTTTTTTTACACAATTTTCTCTGAAGCAAAGCACTAGTCCTCATTGTTATCCAGAGAAATTCGGCATTTTCTCTGTGAATTTTCTCTGAGAAATTCTCTGGGAGGTCCAGAGAAATAGAGAAACCTCTCAGAGAAATTCTAGTTTTCTGGAGAGAAATTCTTTCAGAGGTCCAGAGAAATTTTGGGGAGAAATTTCTCTAAGAAGTCCAGAGAAATTCTTTAGATGAAATTTCTCTCGATCAAATTGAGAGACCTTACACATTATGAAAATATTTTGTGTCCTTTATCCTATAAAATCTTAATATCAGGGACCTTAAAAAAAAAATCCTCTTTGATTAATTAATTAATTTATTTATTTGAATATGACTAAATTATTTATTTATTTATGCTTTTTGTTCCTTTTATTATTATTATTATTATTATTATTGTTATTATTATTATTATTACTAACAGATTGATCTATAAACCAACAGTAAGGTTTTTTTTTGTTCTGGTCACAAGGGTTTGAGTCATGAAAAAAATTTCTCAACAAAAATAAAAATAAGAGTATCTGCATTAGAGATGTTAAAAATATTTATTGAAGTATTTTATGTGATAAAAAGTGATAAAAGTGAGACTCAATTTTATGTGTTAAAGGTTTGTCAATTTAATGTATATGAATGTTCTAATCGAAATATTAAAATGTATGTTAAAATATGTGTTTGGTAAAATCCACTTGAATACAAATATTTATGTGAGGAGAATAAAATAATTAAAAGGGTAAATTACACTGACAGCTCACAAAGTTTGAAAAAAATACAAGAAGTCTCACAAGTTTAACATAATAATACTAGGCTCCTTTAAGGTTTTAATTTATATAATACTTGGCCCATTTTTTATCAGAAATTTGTTAGTCATATGAATAAAAAAATGATGTTGCAATCTCTTTCACATTTAAAAGTACATTTTACATTGTGTATCGTTGTGTATTCATACCATCTATATTAGTTTTGGATTTGGGGATCCTACTATGCCTAAAGTTATAGCAATGATCTGTGGTGCCCCGGTGGGGGGAGGTTTCTCAAATTTTTTCGATAATCCAAACCGTATATTGTAAGGTTCGTCAAGTATATCATTTATGTAAAAAAATCAAGTTAATTAGAATCAACAACCTCCATGATCATATTCAAATTGTTTTAAAAAAATTATTAATATCATGTTAACCGTTTATTTTTTGAAAAAACAAATATGCTCTTGTTATGGAACTATAAATTGCCAATCAATTTGATTTTTTACATGGATGATTTATTCAACGAACTCTATAATATGAATGGTATGAATTATCAAAAAATATTTAGAAAAAATCTCCACCAGGACGCCACAGTCATAACAGTAGTCACAGCAACATCCCTTTGGTCCATTAGTTTTGGCCTTTTTAATTGATATCAGTGTAATTATGGTACAAATGTAAAATTTATTGTATTTTCTTTAAACTTTAAGGATATCAATGTAATTTACCTAATTAAAATTTTTAAAAAGCTACCATGGGCCACCACCCTGCACCAAATCTTCAGTGCCTTCTTGCGTCAAAGTCAGTCAATGTTTGATAGTAGTATAATTTTTTGTTCATTTGTTTTTTCAATAGTCAATACTGAAAGGCTTACATGTACAACTTTTAGCCCTACAAAACCCAGTACCAAAATATTACAGAGCCGTGTGTGGTAGTTCTTTTACATTTTTTGGGCCACTAGGCACTCCTAGATTACAGTAGGTCCAAACTCTAAACCATGCCCATGATAAGGCAAATTTTGTGTTGGCAGATGGAAAGAAATCCACTGAATTTAAATGGAGATTCCCAGGAAATTAATGTGAGTAGAAATTATTATGATAAAATAGTAAAAATCAATGAACACATTTTTTATTTTTTTGCAAAAAAAAAAAAAAGTTGTTAATTGTTAAATTTGCGCTTGAGAGAGAAGTTGAATCCCCAACCTCTCCCATGCAACTAGACCACAAACAAGGCCATTGGAAACAAAATGCCTTTTAAGTTCATATCGGAATTTTGATTCAATTAAAAATAAAACGAAAAAAAGGAAGAGTATGGAAGCAATAGTTTCAAAGTTTTAGTTGAGTGTGCGTCTTGGTGTTCTTCAAGGTCAAAAGCCCACCATTGATGGACAGGATAAGCTCACACAACTTAGCTTGGGGAATTTTGTTGGGAATGCATCCCAACCTCTGCCAAGATAAAAGCCAATTTTCAGTTGTATGTATCAAATCTTTATGTTGTTTTAGAAACATTACTTTTTTATTTTGTGTATTGGGTTGAATATTTGATAATTCATTTGGGGTTCATAGCAATTCTCTATTTTTTAGCCTCAATGATCAATTAAACTGGTCCATTACTTGTTGCAGGCTTCCAGATCATGAGGAAACTTACAACCATGAGGTACTACCATCTCCACCATGCAAAAGAGCCGAGTTGTCCTCCTTGGAAGGGAAAGGTCGAACCTATAAGAAGTTCAGTTTTGAAGAAATGAAAAAATTGATTGAAGGAGTTGAGAAATATGGAGGGAAATAAGTTTTATTGTGACATGAAACACAACTGAGAAATGAAACACAATTAGGATACCATGTTTTTTTTAGAAACTGAATTAGGATACAATGTTGATTTTTGTCATTTTGTATCGTAGATACTGCAATTGGAAGACTATTAAGAAATTATATTTCGAGGATTCAGATCGATCAAAAGACCAATTGAAGGTAAAGAGTTTCACTTGCAATCTTTCCATACTACATTGTACCTTTTCCTACTGCTGATGACGAGACTGACGAGGCTGCTGATGACGAGACTACTGATGACGATCTAGGGAACCAAGTTTTTTTTTTCTTCATAATTTGTTTATTATTTGAATGTATCATAAATTGTGATTTTATCTTTAAGGGCAATTTGAGAAAAAATATAGGATATATTAAGAGTAAATTATAATCCTAAATAATTTAATAAAAAATACAAAAAAATTAAACGCACTACATAATTTTTTAGGTGCAAATAGAATGACTCATGACGCCATGAGCCCACTTGAATTCCTCAGTCCGAAATGTAGGCCCGATCTGTTTCCCTATTTCTCTTCTATAATGATGGAAAGGAAAATTGTGTTAAAGTTATCACACATTTAAATTGTGTTATCACACATTTAGATCACACAAAACAAAAATCAATCACAGTTTCACACATCACATATTTTGCATTCGTTTGGGATGTAAATTGACTTTTTTGACTATTTTAGTATAGAGTTAAAAGGTCTTGTTTGATATAAGCTTTTTGGTTTTTTAATTTTTGTAAGAGAAAAAATAAAATAATTATGATTTAGATGTGATATTTTGTCTTATTAAATTTTAATTTATTTTATCTTTTTCTAACTAAAATAGTTCCAAACCAACTTGCCAAATTCGAATCAGACCAAACAACAGAGTTATCACACTATAAAGTGTTGGAGATTTCCTAAAAGCTTCAAAACTTTAATTATTTTTATTTATTATTATTTATTTATTTCCTTTTATAGTCTTATTTATTTGAATTTTAAATTTGGTTTTGGTTTTAAATCAAAAGGTGTGTCTGTTCCAAACAGATACCAAAGAGTCTATTTAAATAGGACTCTAATTGAGAAAAGATATACAACGTACTCTGATTTCTCTCTCTCTCCTTCTTCTCTTTACAATTTTATATTTCATATTTTCTGGGCAATTGATACATTCTTGGCAAATTCTTCTGGTACAACTGTGCATTGTATCAGATTCCTGTGGATTCTTGGGTTGTGTCTTGGAGTCGTTTGTGATCGTTAGAACCTGCACGGAGGGAGCGCATAACGACTTTAGGACAGCGTCTTTGACGTGCCTCTCACAATCACACAGGCTACTTTCTGAATTCTTTCATCTTTTACTTATACTGTTATATATTTGTATGTATAGTTTATATTGATTTGTGAAAACCTATTTAAAAAGAATCTGTTTTGCTTTCAATATTATTCTATAAAATTGATTTAAGATAAATATTTTTCAATTCCCACAACAATCTAAAGTCGTTATATCTGTAACATATTTAATCTTTTGATTGTTTGTATCTCATAATTGCACTTGTTGGTCTTGAACAAATCTGTTAATAAAAATAAATAATATTTAAAAAAAAAAAACAACGTAAGTTTTTGTTTCCGGAAGTTTTTACTCATCAACGGAAAATTCAAACATTGACTTACATTGTGTAGTGTGCGTTTTTTCTTTCCCGGAAACAGTGTAATTGTGTTTTCAAATCTTGACTTACATATATATATATATATATATATTAATCAGGGTAGTTGTAAAACTTGTTGTTAATGTGTAGTTTTATTTTTATTTTATTATATATATGTTTTTTAGAAAAGTTGTTGAGTAAAATCAAAAATTTTCACATGATAAATTATGTTGTTTAGATTCATGATATTTAATTAGCATTGTTCATGTTATAAATTATTGTGTATAAATTTGATTTGTATAAAAAATTTGTCACATTTTATCTATTCCTAAATTGTTGGCAATTAATTTTCAATTTCAAATTTAAATAACTTTTGTGATTATTTCATTGTTGTCTCTTACAGATTTTATAATTGTCTACTCTCTTGTACCTTAACTAATTTATTTTTATGGCTAATCTAGAAGAAACTGTTAGTGTGAAACCTGAAAAATTTAATGGTAACAATTTTAAAAGATGGCAAAAACAAACAAAATATTGGTTGATCGTGTTGGGTCTTATGTCTGCCATAGAAGATCAGGATTTTGTTGGATCTTGGTTGTCACCCGAACAAATCGAATTTCATTGTTATAACAAGATCCTTAGTGTGTTATCTGACCATTTATATGATGTATATCAGTCGACCACCTCGACTGCAAAAGAACTATGGAAAACCTTAGAGGCCAAATATGGAACTGTAGATGTTGGTATTGATAGGTTTATTGTCTCTAATTTTAATGGTTATAAAATGAAAGATGACATACTTGTAGGAGACCAAATTCATGAGTTTCAAGAACTACTTAGAAAAGTAGAAAAGAAAGGGACAACTTTTAGTGAGGAGTTTAAAATGTCTTGCCTTATCGATAAATTACCTCAATCTTGGAATGACTTTGCCAAGCGTCTTAGGCACAAACAAGGAGATATGTCATTAACTCAATTAATCAATACACTTAGGGTGGAAGAGAAACATAGATCAAATCTAGAAACTGGAAAAGAGAAAACGCCTAAGGTAAATGTGGTGGAGAATGGGAATAAGAATAGTTCCAACAATAGAAATAACATTCGACCTAAAGGTAAAATTTTCAAGAACAACCTTAAGTTTAAATCTAGAGATCAAAATGGCAAACATCATAATAACAACTACCAAGCCAATGCTAATAATTTTAAGGGACAAGGGAGTGGCAAGAGGTTGTGCTATGTATGTGGAAGAGCCAATCAATATGCTAAAGATTGTTTTTTTAAGAAGACTGATGAGTATAAACCAAGGTTCAACAATAAGCAAAGAAATCAAGGTCATAACACTCAAGTGAATATGATTTTGGAGAAAGAAGAAATTGCCGGACCATCTTTTAGGTATAATCTTGAAATTAATTTTACTTTTGAATATCCAGATTGGTGGTTAGATTCTTGGGCTAATATACATGTATGCTTTGATTGTGGTTATTTTAAAACTTTCCAGAAATCAAGTGGAGGAAGTGTAACTTTGGGAAATGGATCAATTGCTCCAATATTTGGCGTTGGAGATATAGATTTGAAGATGACTTCTGGAAAAATCTTAACTTTGAGAGATGTGCGGTATGTTCCTGAAGTTAGAAAAAATCTTATTAGTGGATCGTGTTTAGTACAGTTAGGTTACAAAATTGTAATGGAATCGAATAAAATTGTAATAAGTAAAAATGATATTTTTATTGGTAAAGGTTTTGTATGTGATGGTTTATTTAAATTGAATGTATCTTTTGAAGTTAATTATATCTCTCATAATATTTGTAATATTGAAGTTTGTGATTTATGGCATAAAAGACTTGGACATGTGAATTTAAGGAAAATTAGGAAAATGATGGATTTAGAATTAGTACCTAAATCATCTATTGATGTTAAACGCAAATGTGAAATATGTGTGCAAGCAAAACAACCTAAGAAACCTTATAAATCTGTACAAAGAAATTCACAACTCTTAGATCTTTTACATAGTGACGTTTGTGATTCTAATAGACCACTAACTAGAGCAGGAAATAAGTATTTTGTAACCTTTATAGATGATTGTTCTAAGTTTTGTTATTTATATTTAATTAAAACCAAAGATGAAGTGTTTAGTAAATTTAAAATTTATAAAGCTGAAGTAGAAAATCAATTAGAAAGAAAGATTAAGAAACTTAGACTTGATAGAGGAGGTGAATATAATGTAGGAACCCTTAGTACTTTTTGTGAAGAACATGGAATTATTCATGAAGTAACCCCACCTTATTCTCCACAATCTAATGGATATGATAAATGCAATGCTTATTAGTTCTGGTTTACCGGAGAGCTTGTGGGGGGAAGCGATACTCACTGCTTGTGTTTGTAACAACCCTCGTACCGATTACCGAATAACCACTGAATTATATACTGATTATTGCTAAACTGGATCGCTAATGACTGATAATTGAATTAACTGAAGTACTGAATGGACTGATTGAAATCGAAACTGAAATTGAATAAGTTTATCTATTGTATTGCATTTTTATCTTTTTGATTATTTGATTATCTGTTCGTATTGTTATGTTTAAATTTCAAATTGAAGGCCTTATCGGCGGCCGAACTGAAAATTGTTTAGTGTTTCATGATCAGTAGGATTTATGTGATTTTATGGTGTATTTGATTAAAATGTGATTAGGTATGATTAAACTAGAATAATTTAAGCCAATTAAAGAGTTTGTGGTAATTACACTTTTGCCATTGTTAGTGGGCTTTGTTTATTCACATATGTTGAGCCTTGCCTACACTTAGATGAATTTTTCATCAGCCCCATTTCCTTTGTCCCACCGAAATTAGAGAGAGTTAGAGAGAGAGGGACTTGTTCTTGTTGATTTGCTTGAAGACTTGAAGTAAATTGAAGTGTATTTGCATAATTGAGCTTCTAGGCTTAAATTACAAGACTTAGGTAAGTGAAATCATCATCTTCTTGTTGTCTTTAAGCTTCATCTTGCATGGTTCATGCTCCATTGTAGGATTAAACCATGATTTAGTGCTAAGAGGTTGAATTATGCTTGAATTCATGCATGCATGGCCATTTGGTGATTTTTGAAGTTGAATTCATGATGGATTGTACATGCATGCTCATGTTTCTATCAAAGTCCATGTTTTCATTTTGTTTTCCAACTATTGAGCTCATTAGAGCAAGATTTGAACCTTGAATTTGGTTAAAAACTCATGCATTGCATGTTTTGAAATTGTTCTTGAAAATGGGTTTGAAAAATGGTTGCAATTGACTCACCTTTGGGGCTTGAATCTACAAATTGGCTTTTGAAACTTGATATACTATGAGTTTCAAGTGTTTTCCCAGATTTTGAGCCCAAGAGGTTGAGTTTTGGATTGTTGAATGCTTGGTTCGAACTTGGAAGACAAATCTGGAAATTCCAGATTTGGCTTCTTCGCTCGAGCGAAGGATTCCTCGCTCGAGCGAGCCCTTTGATTTTGCAAGCTCGCTCGAGCGAGCATCGAGCGTAAATTGCAAGCTTTCAGGTTTTTGGTGCACGCAGACGCACGCTCGAGCGAGGGAACCTACGCTCGAGCGAAGCCTTTGATTTTGGAAGCTCGCTCGAGCGAAAAAATGCTCGCTCGAGCGAGGGGCCTATTTTCAGCAAACTTGCAAAATGTTTTCTAAGTGTATTTTTACATCCTCATTCCATTCTAGGCATTCTTAGGACTAGTTTAAGGCATCTTAATGAGGATAGAGATGTAGAACACACCGAGGCAATTAGGGATTCAATTTATTCTATTTCCCAACTGTGAAACTTAGTGTGTGTTCTATTTCTTAACTGTTTAGGGTTGGCTCTCGGGGACACGCTCTAGCTGCTATTAGCCCAATCTCTGTGAGTAACGATTGTGTAAAGATATGTTCAAAATGGTTATATTTTGAATACTGAACCGAATTGTTTACTGAATGTTATTATTTACTGAATGAATGTATGTCCTTTATTTCTGAACTGTACTGTGGCATCCTTAGCACCTACTGTTATTGACTGTTACAGAGATCTCTGTCGGTTCCCTTGTGGAACCATACTGCTTACTGATTGATGGCCATCACTACTGTTGGGTCTGTTAAGACCTGGTCTTTAAGACCTACTGCACTGATAGGCTAATGGATGTACCACATATGACTGATTGACTGAAATACTGAAAGACTGAAATACTGTTTAATGAACTGATTTCATTACTGTAAGGGCATTCATTCATAACCTCTTTACGCATTATGTTATTCACTGGACTTTAGCTCACTGTTTATATATATACGTAGGTTCTCAGCAGCCAGACCGGAGCTAGGAGCGTGGGTTAGTCTCCAATCTTGTCCAGCCAGCCTATGTGCCTCACAGTGAGGTTCCAAGTTGCCATGCTATGGCTTTGGGGTTTTGTTTTCCCCTGTCTGTCTCATGTACTGTTTTGGGATCACTGTACAGACTGTTTACTGTTTACTGTACTGTTATCAAGGGATTAAGTCCCTGTACTGTGTGACTGTGAATATTTGTATAACTGTACTGTTTTGAATGTGTGAATGCATGAAAAATCTTTTTGGCATACAGACTATCACAGCTCAATGGACACTATTTATTTACTGTAATGGCTTCCGCCAGGCCCTGAACTCTGTGTTTACTGCACTACTGTTAAGCAGGCCTTCGGTAATCTCGGATTACTGGCCGGTTACGGTGCTAAACCCATAGGGTCGGGTTTGGGTCGTGACAGTGTTATATTGAATAGAGTAATTGTGAATGATAATGATAAAACACCTTATGAAATCTGGAGAAAACAAGTATCTAATCTTAAAATGTTAAGAGTGTGGGGGTGTTTAGCAAAAGTAGTAATTCTAGAACCTAAACGTAAGAAAATAAGACCTAAAACTATGGATACTGTTTGTAGACGTCCCCAAACGCCCCGGGAAGGGAATGAGTCCCCCGTTCCGTTCGTTTTGGGCTCACTACAGTTCAGGACTCAAATGTGTCACGGTTCTCAATCTGAACCAAAGAGTCCAAATCCGGCAAATCATTTTGAGAAAACAGATTTTTGAAAGAAGTGCCAAACATAGACTGCTTTGCCAGATACAGAGTCGCCACCTAAATATTTTATTTTGAAAAATTTAAGAAACCCTGACTCGTTGCCTAAGGCCACGTGTCCGTCATCACCAAAGTTGCCTCGGCTCGGGCACTTGGGTACGATTGGGAAAGGTCACTTCGTGAGCACCCCCGCTCGCCCGATCAAAGATCGGCCTCTATTAACCATGATATCTAGTTTTGAAAATATTATGTGCTCTTATTCTGGTTATTAGCCTAGATTTACTATGTGATGCGCACAGCATACAAGTATAGACTGGATCGCCTGAATTGGAACAAAACATTTCATGTTTGTTTGTTTGAAAATGGTTTGATGGTGTTACCCACAAGTAGGCTAAGACGTGGATTTGCCACCCTCAGGTGGGCTTAAGAAAACATGATTTTGCCACTATCTAGTGGGCTTAAAACTCGCAGTCGATGATTTGTTCCAATCTAAATAACCCAACCTTCAGGCAGTTATATCGCATAAGCATATAGCCTCATGGTAAGCATGCTATCATGGCAGTCACTCACACGCATGCAAGGATGCTAAAACATAAAAACTTACCGAGTACTCCAAGCCAAAACAGAAGCTAATTAGAAATCCATGCATGATCCTAAATATACAGAAATGCCTAATGCAACACATGCAAAAATACAACTATAGCAGGCTCGGCTATTCTAAACATGGCATATGAAATGCTACAATTAACAAGTATTCAACTCGGAATTGAAATACAATGTAGTGGGTTATGATGCGCCGAGCCCGGTGCATGCAAAACAGATGAATGAATGCAAACATGCTATCATACTGTATGCTAATTGAAACATGCCCTAATCTAACCATCATAAGCTGGTAAATAAAAGGGAGAAAGAAGTGGGGGTTGGAAGACATACATCACACACACGCACACTTATTACAACATTGCCCTCGCTCGGAGGATCCGAATAAATAATATACAGTCCCAAATAAATAGTTACAGTCCGAAAAAAATACAAAATCCTAATTAATTAACAAATTAAACTAGGAAAGTAATGAACTAGCATGCAAGCTAGGGACTGCCTCGACTCTGCTCTGGATGATGAATGATGCATGTTCGGGTTGCTTGGCACGGAAATCCATCGCGATGCCCCAATTAGCCTCTGTTTGCAATCGATGCCGGAATGCTATGCAAGGCTTTTGAAAGCTGCTGATTTTTGATTTGCTGCAACAGAGAGCAGGAAAGAGGCATAGCAATGTATTTTAACATATGTATGCATGCCTCGATCCTCGTGCCATCAATCACGCATCTCGATGCATGATGGCCGATGAGTCGAATTGCACAACTCAATATGGGATGAATGCACATGAAAACACAACAAGACCGAGGCTCCATCATGGATAATCCGGAGTGTCGATGACTGGGAATTGAGGCACGTTCCGTCACTCGAAGTACGAAACGTCCCTCGTTTCCTGTGCTCGGGCTAACTCCTATCCCAAACACAATGCAATATGCATGACATGCATAAATGCGACTAACATACACCCTAGCATACTCAATGCTATGAAATGGCATACACAATGCACGATGTAACATGGCATGCACGATACTCTAACATACAACCTAGTACATGCAATGCAAAGGACTAAGATGGCATACACAATGCAATATGGGCTTACACTAACATGAGTGGACCTCAGCCATACTCACATCAGAGGCCATAAGATGAAAATGAGACTATCGAAATGCGTGCACACATGCACGCAAACCGATGACCGATCCTAAGGCACGAATGCCACTCTACCAAAGCATGGCAAGGCATGGAATATGACATACAAACATGCGAGTTTTAGCACTAAAATATGATGCTAAACAGCCCCGAAACATGGCAATATGGCACCCGATGCATGAGATGAACCCCGAAACTCAAATCTAGGCATACGCAATGACCTATAGCTATATAAAGCATGCATTATTTGATCATGAAGCATGAAGACAGAGTCAAGGCAGTCCTAAAACATGAACTTTTCTAGTTTAAGTATGGCCAAAAAGTGCTAGCAAGATAGACTAAAATAGCATGCAATTTCGACTAGCAAACATGGTTTATATGACAAGTGTATGAAGCATATGGAATCTCACCAAACCAGCAAAAATCAGTGAATAAAACATGCTAAAACATGCCCAAATAACCTCTGAAATGCAGTCAACAAGTGCAAAATGAGGAGCTCCTTTAGAGGGCCATACAAGGAGTTGTTAGACACATATAAGATAGACATGAAGCATGACCAACACAACTCTGGAAATCAAATATGGTAGTCCCAAAACTCATCAAATTGGCCCTGAAAAGTGGCTAAGGAGCATGCAAAGAGGGGTCCCTTTGAAAGGCCAAAATGACCATCAAACAAGTCAAGGTGAGAGGGGGTCACCCCCCTCTGATTTTGAGGCTCAAAAAAGTGTACTAGCCACTGAAAATCTATTGGATTTCAGTGGCTAGAAGGCCAAACCAAGCATGCAACAAGAGCTTAGGTGTAAGGCTCAAAATAAGGGACAACCAAGCATACAATGAAGCATATGACCTCAAATAAGAAAATTCCATTAATAAAACATGAAGATGATGTCAAAACAAGCCTCTTTCCAGTTTATAACAAGTCTCAAAAATGAACACAAATAGGGCTAATCTATCATGCAAAAATGGCCCTAAAAGAGAGATTAGAGACAAGGGACAGTGGCTGGTCCCAAATAGAGGAGAGCCCTTCAACAAAGTTGAAGAGGGGATCAAAACAAGCCATTTTACAGTTTATAACAAGTCTCAAATATGCTCACAAGTAAGGCTACAATATGATGTAAAAAAAGGCCCTAAAAGAGAGATAGGAAGCAAGTGGCAGTATCTGGCCTCAAACAGTGAATAGCCCTTCAACAAAGTTGAAGAGGGCCTCAAAATAAAGCACTTTCCATTTTTGCTCGAAGCCCAGAAGTGCTTACAAACAGGGCTAACATATCATGCAAGAAAAGGGGCAAAAGAGAGATAAAAGAGAAAGGAACAGCAGATGACCTCAAACAGAGAAAAAACCTTAACCAAACATGAAGATGAGCTCAAAATAAGACTATTTATAGTTTAGGCTGAAGCCCAAAAATGCTAGCAAGTATGGCTTAGATATAGCACAAAATAGAGCAAGAAAGAGGGGAAAGAAGACTCACCCTTGTAGCCTAAGTCTTCAACAGCTTTTGGTCCAAGAAATGGTGCTCCTAGCCTCTGGAAATAGCCTTCAAGTTGCTGGAATGGAGTGTGGTAGTGTGGTGCTATGGGTTGTAATGTAAAATGGTGTAGAACTTGAGGGGTTTTGAGGCTTGGAATAGAGAGGGAGAGAGGTTGAATGCAAGAGCTCAAAAACAATTTTTGTAACCCTTCAAAATGGAGTTGGAGGGTCTGGTTTTATAAAGGGAGGAGTGGAGGAAAGGGGGGAAAAATCAAATTCAAATTTCCCCCCTAAAAGACCCCCTTGGATACAGGATCGGGGGGAAACAGAGGGTACATCTGTAATGTACCTGGAGAGAGGAACAAGGCCGGCCAGGTAGAAAAGGTCCAGGTGGCCGACCGGCCACCTCCCCTGGCCGGCCGGCTAGGGTCAAAAAGGTCAACCATAATTAGTGGCCGGCCACCCCAAAAAGATGGCCTCCCATGTGTGCACAACACAGCTATGTGGAGAAAAACTAGAAAAAGTGAACCAAGAGAGAGAAAAGCTAGCTTTTTAGAGGGGTTCAAAAGGGTCAGGAATGATTGCTGGCCGGCCATGACATATTGGTGGCCTCCCAGGTGTGTACATCACAAATATGTGGTTGAGGGTCAAAGAAAGTGGCCCGGGGATGGTCAACATCAGCTTTCTAGCGAGGAAAACGAGCGACGGAGAGCGATGAAGGAATAAAGCTGGTCTTCAGAACAATTGCTGGCCTCCCACCCTTCTACGACCTTCATAACAATGAAAATAAGGTCCTCCACCAAAAATGAACCCAAACCGATGCAAAACGAAGGTTCGGGGGCCAAAACACGCGGCCCGGGGCCTTGGGGAAAACTGACTGTTAAGCACCGGAGGTGGCGTTCGACCACGAAATTGGTCTCTTGAGCCTCAGTGTCCCTCAAAAGGGAGTAAATAAGATGTATGCCAAAAACCGGAGCAAACGGAGGCGGTTAAGCGGTCCCGAACCGAGGCACACGGCCGACGGCTCCGAAAACCGAGAACCGGGCTCCAAACGAGAAAAATGGCCTACAACCACGAAACGTAGCCTACGGCCACTGAGAGATGATCTACGAGACCTCTCCCTCCCCTCGGGAAGAGAAAACGGAGAAAACGGGACCCGGTTCGCAAACCGAGGCAAGGCACGAAAGAGTCCGGAAGTCCGGGGGCAAAGGCTCGCAGCTGTGACTCCGCAACCTCAGAACGAGCACAATATGCAACATCACCAAGCGCTCAATCAGTGACGTCTGAGTCTTAAGGTTGGTCAAAAATGGGGTGTCTACATTGTTTTCTTAGGATATGCTCAAAATAGTAGTGCTAATAGATTTCTAATAATAAATTCTGAAATTAGTGAAATTACTAATAATACAATAATTGAATCTCGTGAAGCTACATTTTTTGAAGGTATTTTTCCATATAAAACTAGGATATCAAATCAAGTTGTAAATAGAACTTCTACTACTAGTACTAGTGTTATTCCTTTAAGAGATGATTTTGAACATCTAAACATAGAACCTAGAAGAAATAAGAGAACTAGAATAGAGAAAACCTTTGGAGATGATTTTTATACTTTTTTAACTGAAGGAAAACCAAATACTTTTATAGAAACTATATCATCTTTAGATGCACCTTTTTGGAAAGAAGCTATTAATAGTGAGTTTGAATCTATTCTTCAAAATAATACTTGGGAGTTGACTAACCTACCTCCTGGGAGTAAAGCTATCGGTTGCAAATGGGTATTTAGGAAGAAATTAAAACCTGATGGAAGTATAGAAAAATATAAGGCAAGATTAGTAGCCAAGGGATTTACACAAAAGAAAAGAATAGATTATTTCGATACCTATTCACCTGTTTCTAGGATTACAACCATTAGAATCTTAATTGCTCTAGCATCCATTTATAATTTAGAAATTCATCAAATGGACGTTAAAACTGCTTTTTTGAATGGAGATTTAGATGAAGAAATTTATATGGAGCAACCTGAAGGTTTTGTGGCTAAAGGACAAGAACATAAAGTTTGCAAGTTGGTTAAATCTTTGTATGGATTTAAGCAAGCTCCTAAACAGTGGCATGAAAAGTTTGATAAGATAATTCTAGAATTTGGTTTTAAAATCAATGAACATGATACATGTGTGTACTATAAAGAAGATAATGGAGAATGTATTATTTTGTGTTTATATGTTGATGATATCTTATTATTTGGAACTAATTTAAAGATAATTAAAAATGTGAAATTTTATTTATCTTCAAAATTTGATATGAAAGATTTAGGAGAAGCTTATATAATTTTGGGTATGAAATTAGAGAAAACAACCAAATGTATTACATTGAATCAATCTAGAATCCTAGAGGAAATGTTTAAAAAGTTTGATTATTATAATCTCAAACCTGTTTCAACTCCTTTTGATCCTAGCATGAATTTGAAGAAAAATAATGGTGTATCTGTATCTCAACTTAGATATTCTCAAATTATTGGATCACTCCTCTATATTGCTAATAAGACTAGACCTAATATTGCCTATGCTGTTGGGAGATTAAGTAGACATACTCATAATTCTAGTAAAGATTATTGGATTGCTGTGGAAAGAGTTTTTAAATATCTAAGAGGAACTGTAGATTATTCACTTTGCTTTAGTGGTTTTCATTTACTCCTTGATATTTCACTTGTGAAAAATCCTATACCTGCTATTTCTATACATTGTGATAATAGAGCTGTAATAGAACTTGTGAGACAAGCACATACTAATAAAAATATGAACAGGCAAATGCAAGTGAGGTATAAATCTATTAAAATTTTGGTGAATAAAAATGTTGTATCTTGAATTTTGTGAAATCTGAAAAGAATATTGCTGATCAGTTAACAAAAGGTTTATCTAAGAGTGTAGTCTTAGATTTATCAAGGAGGATGGGTCTAAACCCATAAGAAGTCAACTAAGGAAGTAACCCGACTTCTGTGATTGGAGATCCCATGAAGGAAGTTCAATGGATAGGAACAATCCTTATAGTGTGACTCGTATTCCAGCACTTTAAAGAAGGAGACTTTATTAAATTATATTTTCTTGCTCATCCCTAAGATATTAGTGCTAATGTAAATGTGATGGTTAAGGAAGAGTTTTTACTCTAAATGAATCCGAGGCAGGCAAACTCTCGCAAGATGGACATCCGTCACTTCTATCTTTGGAGGATTCACCTAAGTGAGAGCGTCGTGAAGTCGCGTACGTGGAAATAGGGCTATTTCCTAAAACTCTCATGAGAATCAAGATTGAGCACATGGCTGCTAATAGTGCTAACCCGCACCACAGTTATGTATCATACCATATGTGTGACATGTTGAATTCTGGTAAAAGGATTTAGTTCAAGACGTAGTTCACTAAGATTCTTTCATAATGAAACTGTTAACACTAAGTGAGGTTCAAGTTTGAAAAACACCTACACCCATTGTATGGTTTTTAAAGTTGCCCATATTATTTTTTTATTTATTTATTTATTTATTTTTTATTTGACTGTTTTACAAAGTTTTGAATCTTGTGGGGGATTGTTGGAGATTTCCTAAAAGCTTCAGAACTTTAATTATTTTTATTTATTATTATTTATTTCTTTCTTTTTATAGTCTTATTTATTTGAATTTTAAATTTGGTTTTGGTTTTAAATCAAAAGGTGTGTCTGTTCCAAACAGATACCAAAGAGTCTATTTAAAATAGGACTCTAATTGAGAAAAGATATACAACGTACTCTGATCTCTCTCTTTCTCCTTCTTCTTTACAATTTTATATTTCATATTTTCTGGGCAATTGATACATTCTTGGCAAATTCTTCTGGTACAACTGTGCATTGTATCAGATTCCTGTGGATTCTTGGGTTGTATCTTGGAGTCGTTTGTGATCGTTAGAACTTGCACGAAGGAAGCGCATAACGACTTTAGGACAACGTCTTTGACGTGCCTCTCACAATCACACAGGCTACTTTCTGAATTCTTTCATCTTTTACTTATACTGTTATATATTTGTATGTATAGTTTATATTGATTTGTGAAAACTTATTTAAAAAGAATCTGTTTTGCTTTCAATATTATTCTATAAAATTGATTTAAGATAAATATTTTTTAATTCTCACAACATAAAGTACATGTACCCAAAAAAAAAAAAAAAGGAAAGAACGAAAGAAAGATAAAAGTATGAGTTCCCACGTGGGAATTATACGTGAGACGCTTTTTTATCTTGTCACGTTTGTGTTATTAGAATTATCCTTTCTTCTGTTAAAAAAAGTAGTGATTGTTTTTAAAGTTTGAATTGTAGAATATAAGCCAGTAAGAGCGTGGTTGTTTTGAAGTATTAATTTTATGGGATTAGATTATTAGGGCTAGTTTGGTATGTACTAAGGCCTTGTTTGGGTACCCAATATAAGTGTACTTATTTCATCTTTTTATCTTTTTTGGGTCACATCTAATCAACATCTCCTCTCTACTTTTTCTACACATAATACAAGAAAAGTCAAAAAGTGCACTTATTCTAAACTTCCCAAACTTGGCCTAAATAAGTTAAAAAGTCAAAAAGTCACTATCTTATTGAAGTCACATCATCTTATTTAAATCACATCACCTCTCTAACACATCACATCAAACCCAACCCAAACCCAACCCAAACCCACTAATAAGTCAAAAAGTGCACTTTTTTTAGGACATCCCAAACCAACCCTTAGTTTATTCAAACTAATAATCTATTGTTTGGTTCAATTTTGTTGAACCGGATTAATAGTCCCTCCGGATTATTAGTCCCTCGTATGAGAGATTATTATATCCTAAGGGGAGGGGTGAAATTATTTTCATGAGATTGATATACTATAGGATTATTGTGTGAAATGTCCATTTTACCCTCATGCTATTACTTGATAAACAATTGGAAAATGGTAAAATAATCTTTTGAACGATTTATAAATTATTTTTCAGTGTTGTTAATTTAAAATTATATATTAAATAAAAAAAATATAAATTATAAAGTATAAATTATTAAATTATATTTAATTAAAAATAATAAATTAAAATTATGGCCTTATAATTTTTTTAGTGTTGTTAATTTAAAATTATATATTAAATAAAAAATAAAAAATATAAATTTAATTTAATTAAAAATAATAAATAAAAAATTATGGCCTTATAAATTAATTTTTTAGTGTTGTTAAAAAATTAAATTTATATATTAAATAAAATTATTTTTTTAGTGTTGTTAATTTAAAATTATATACCAAATAAAAAATATAAATTATAAATTATAAATTATAAATTAAATTTAATTAAACAATTATGGCCTTAGAAATTAATTTTTTTAGTGTTGTTAAAAAATTAAATTCATATATTAATAAAATTATTTTTTTAGGTGTTGTTAATTTAAAATTATATATTAAATTAAAAATATAAATTATAAATTTAATTTAATTGAAAATAATAAATTAAAAATTATGGCCTTATAAATTAAAAAAATTTAGTGTTGTTAAATTATAAATTATAAATTATAGATTACAAATTTAAAATATATATTTAATAAAAATTATAAATTACAAGCGTAAAATAGTCTTTTGAACATTTATCATTATCCAGTCCGTCCCAACCAAACATTGGATTCATTAAAAATAGTCCAATCCAAACATCTAATTCCATGACTAAACGAATATAGAATACAAATCCAGTCCAACCAAATAGTCTAGGGACAATGTATCTCAAAACTAACAGTCTAATAGATTACAATCTCCCTTTATCCAATCCGTGTAAACAAACACACCGTAAGAGTAATGTTGTATAAATAGAATTTTGATATAAAATAATTTAATTATTTGTGATTATTATATTATATCACAAATTAAAATATTCATTTTGTCTTATAATTTTAAGAACATGACTGCCACGCTTTAATTTTTATTTTTTTTCAATTTTATTATTATTTTGATAAGGGTAGAAGGAGTGTGGTTTCTGAAGGAATTGGTGTCCTAACCGAATATAACGATGATTTGTAAAGTATGATGTAACATATTTGATAAATAAAAAATTACAATGCATATTTGAGAAAATATCATTTTATCCCTCAAATTATTACGAAAAAATTAATTTGACATTCATATTTCGTATTATTTTAGTTTGACTTCTAAACTTTTTTAAAATTGATCAATTTACCCCTTACCGTTTGTTTCCGTCTATAATTATAAGGAACTTGTTGGCGTGATATCAAATTTCATTTGAAACTTTATTTTACCCCCAAACTATACCTTAAAAATCAATTAACCTCCCAAATATATAAAAAAAATTAAATATTTGATAAATAATTTTTTATCTCAATAACGAAAAAAATAAAATTTAAATAATATACTTTGCAAAACAATAATTAAAAAATATAAAAATTCTCATTTAAAATTTTCTCTTTAAGTCTCAAATTTTCTCAAGTCGATCCTGCAGAAATTAGTTGAACAAAAAATTTATTGACTACTCTATTTGTGTGCGCTCTTGCAATTGTAACTAGTTTATTCTTCTTTCAATAGAATTGATCGACTAATATTAATTTTAAAATTGAGTGGGTAAAAAAAAATTCAGATTCAATTACTGTCTAAAGCATACTCAACATTACTAATACTTAATTTTTTTATTTAAAATTTAATTTTTTCATTTTTGACCTTCTGACCAAAGGATTCGGCAGAGAAAGCATCGAAGGCGCTGAAAATCGACATCAACATAGTCGTCACTCTTAACTACTTACTAGAGTTGAGTGGAAGAAGAAGAAGAATATTTTAGGAAATTATGAGTGAGAGATTGTTGGTTGTAGTTCTGATGATCCAAGTGAAGATGGAGTGGGGGTATATAAAGAGAAGAGCGAATTTGAGAGGTTTCTTGAAGGAAGGGCGGCTAGAGAGAAAGAGAGAGAAAGATGCAAAGAAGCTTTGGCTTTGGAAAGATGGGTTGGATTGGGATTGTTTTGCGATTCTATTGGACGGACGGAACTGGAAGTTACCATGAACTTACCATCGCGGATGAATTCAAGAGCAAAAGTCATGATCTCGAACTGAAATCCAGATTCGAAGTCGAAGAGTGACCTGCGAAATTGATTGATCAAGCTTCAATCAACGACGAATCAAGACCCAGATCGAATCACCCATGTTCGTCGAACTGAAGTTGCGTAGAACTTCAAATTGCAATTGTGAAGAGAGAAAGAATAAAGACAACAATGATGTTTGACAGCTATGAGGAGGTCCTGGAAAGATAAATTGGGCTATTAAAAATTAATGGGACTTGAAGGAGCAAATAATTTTATTTAGGACTTAATGAAGTATAAGTTCACAAAACGGGACTTGTATGTAAATGCCCCTAAAAAATACTATTCTATTGAATTTTGGATTTGTATAAAAGATGTAAGTTATATGTAATAAAATAATTTTATGTTAAATGACTGTCAATGTGTCATTTTGTATCTAATTTTAGACACAAATTAGTTTTTGAAGTAAATTAGAAAAAAAATAAAACATGAAAATAAAATAAAACAAATTTGAAGGGCCAAATTGGGAAAATGACCAAACATAAAGTGGGAAAAGCGTAATTTATCCCTTTTTTAATCTCTCACTCAAATCAAAGATTTTCTAGATCATACATTGATTAACTACTCAAACTAAACAGCCGTGCTTCCGACCCCCAGTGACCCTAGTGCCACGTGTCGGCCTGGGGTTGGCTGGAAACAAAAAAAGAAAAAAGAAAACAGTTTTTTTTTTTGCCAATCACGGACGAGCCCCAGCACCCCCACGGGGGTCGGAGGCTTTATTCCAAACTAAATTACATAAAAATTTGGTGGACACTAAAAATCTGTTAACTTAAATTTTTATACCTAGCTTACCATTCTTTTTTTCAAAATAAATAAATAAATAAAAAGGAAATACCATTTAAGTTGAAAAAATTACCAAAGCCTTTTTATTTACTACTCAGAGCCTTTTTTTGGTTACCGAAATAAATATAAAAAAAAATTACTAATCTTAATTTTGTGAATTTGAAAGTTCAACAATTGAAAATTATCAAAAGCCTTTACAAAATTTCACTGGAAAATGACAAGAATAAGGAAAAATATTGAATACAAGTTACTTTTGTATTAGCTCTCCTTTCTCTATCACAGATACAAACACACTTAATAGCCCTTTCCAACTAAGTAAAAGCAATTACCATCATACCTTTTAGAATAAGACAAAGCAATCTCATATATTTCTTTCATTTCACACTATCTCTTTTGGGATCAAACAATTAAACAGTGACTAATAATCTATCCTCAAGAAATTAATTACATATTATACCCATTTTAGCCTTTAATATATTGTAAAAAAACATGACCAAAAAAAAAAAATGCTAAACAGATTGCTATGTCATTGGCGAAATTTAAAAAAAAAAATCAAATATTAAGGATCTACTCGGTTTGACTATAATCCAACATTCACATTTGAAGATGATAAAGGAGTTTTACTATAAATGTAGAGATAATAATGAGGTCTCGTTTGGCAAGTGCCCATTTTAGTCAAAAAGTTATTAAAAAAATCAAAAAGTCAACAACCCATACCAAAGATTTCCTTTTCTCTTTACTTTTTGCACAGCTTTTCGTAAAAAGCTAAAAAGTCATCCCAAACAAACTAATTTTTTTTACATTACATTTTAGCTAAAAAATCAAAAAGTTACTAAAAAAGTCTGTTTCCAAACGAGGCCTGAGTCTTGGAATACAATCCTTCAATACAGAAGTTTTCTAACAGCCAATTTAACCCTAAAACACCAAAATAAAGTCTAATATATATATCTCAGTAAAAAACCTGATTAAAACATACTAGAAATTTTAATCAAGTCCGGTGAGTCACCAATTGATAATAAAGGTAATAAGGGACACACCTAAAATACATACAAAATTTTTATACCAAAATGCCCTATAAAATGACATTATTTATACTTTCACAAGAGTTTTATTTAACGAGAGACCTTGGGCCTTAGTTAACAAGATTATTGAAAGAGATTTTGTAGGTTGTGTTTGAATGATGATGCCTTGCAGGCTTCAATGAGGCTTTTAAGCCTTTGAGTCCAATGTGTTAGATTTGAGAGAGTTTAAAAAACATATGAGTTGGGTTGAAAAATAAAGTGGCTTGGATTGGTAAATACAAGCCCAAATGGTGTTAGCATAAACTAAGTTGGGCCTCATTGTGTGTAGCCAACTTCATGAGTTATGAGTTGTTTCCAGAGGCCCAAAGGTTTGGGTCTCTTTCTTATCACATTTTGCAATTACGGTGGGCCTAACCAAAGTAACTCAAGTCTCGTGGTAAAATTTTGGAGAGTTACGGGTTGATCCTTTAAACCTGATTTAATTCCCATGAGGTCTTGATCCAAAATAATTTAGCTCATCTTTCTATTTTACCCTTAATAGTCAGCCCACACGTAGAAATCGCTCAACCGTTCTACACACTCTCTCTCTCTCTCTCAATCAGCCATCGAAGACCACTTTTGACCTTTGACAATATTTTTTTTTTTGGCCGATACTGCCATGCTGGAAACAAGAGAAAAAGAGAAAAATATGGATGAAGAAAATGAAGTAGGGGAATAGTATTCAATGATAAATTTAGTATTTATAATCACAAATCACAAATCAACATAAGATTTAAAGACATACTCAGTGATAAATTTATCACTATTAGACACATTCAGTGATAAATTTATCATTGACTGTTTGTTAAAAAAATTACAAAAAGAAAATCTCATTATTATCGTTACAAATTAGCACAAGATTTAAAGACATATTCAGTAATAAATTTAGCAGTGATAAACACATCCACTGATAAATTTCTCACTAGTTGTTTGTTAAAAGATTACCAAAAAAAAAAAAATTATTGTTATCATTGTTACAAATCAACACAAGATTCAGGAAATATATTAGTGATACATTTATCACTGATACAACTGATTTGGTTTAAGAGAAATAAAAAGAGAGAGAGGGAACGAGGAAGAGGGAGGTGAGATCTAGATAATCAATGTTGCTTGTAGTCGTTTGAAGTTGATTTCACCATAAAAACAACTAAGTCGGTGTAAATCTAGGACGTTGGAGTGTAGATTAGAGACTGCATAATGTAGATCGGCGATGGCGGAGGTGGTTAGTAAACAGTGGCAGTTGATCGGAGATGGTGACGTATAGATTGGCGAAGGTGGAGATGGTTGGTGAACAATAGTGGTGGTAGTGGCCGGCAAAGGTGGTGGTGGTGACCGGTGGAGGTGGTGGTGGTTAGTGATGGATGACGATGGTGGTTGCAGGTGGATGACCATGGCCATAGCGACAATGGTGGTATTTTCTAGAGAGAGAGAAAGATGAGAAAGAAGAAGAGTTTTGAAAAAATGATCAAGGGCCGAGAACCTTGTTCTGATAATCATAAGCAAAATCCCATTTCCAAATCCATGGGAGACTGAATCGGATAGTAAAATGAACAAGAGATTTACTGATGGACAGATCACGGTTTTTATTTAAATAGGAATAGGCACGGGAGTAGGCCACATTCCATTCATTGAAAGCAAGACGGATTTCTTCTGGTAAAATTTCCATGGAAAGTCCAAACTTATCCCACCAAATGAGGAACCAATTAGGGACATCATTTTTGAGAAGTTCAGGGCAAATACGGATGAACCAAGAATGGTTACGGATGGGATTCTGATAATAAAACACCTGGGTAAAAGCATCAACATAGTCCCAGTAGGTGTATTTGGTCTGTTTATTGCGAAGATCAATTTCGCGAAGAGTATGCGGATGAATGCCCCAGGTAGAAATAGGCATAATATTACGGATAGTAATTTTACTAAAAGATATGGGACTGGTAGCCTTATTAGTATCATGGAGTTTATGAGAAAACTCACAGGCTCCTGTTTCAGTAAGTATCTGTTCATAAATATATCTGTACTGATCGAAATGGGGAGGTGACTGTTGAGTAGTGAGATAACGACGCTTGATTTCCCAAGGGTCAGTCATCCACTGTTCATCTGCGGTTTCAATCCAGAGGACAGTTTCCTCAGTAATACTGTTGGGAGTATACGGATCTTCTGTCTTAAGGAGTATATCCTTAGCAGATGGATTACTGGTATCACCTCGCAATGGAGGAAATTCTGTTCTGTCATAGCGAGGGTAGGCACCCCTGCCACGACCACGACCTCTGTGGCCTCTACTGGTCATCGGGATACGGTTGCTGCAAATATTCACGGGTTAAAAAATCAGGCAAATTATTATCGGATCCTTTAATATGTTCAATATCAAAGTCAAAATTGGATAAATAACTTTGCCAAGTTAAAAATATCTATTTTGAAGCAAGGTTTTTAACATCTTGTTTAAAAATCTGTTTTGCAGCAGAGCAATCAACTCTGATAAGAAAGTACTGATTTAACAAATCATCCTGAAACTTAACAACACATTTAACTATTGCTAAGCATTCCTGTTTAATTGTTGGATAATTTAAAGCGGCTTTATTCCAATGCCCAGAATGAAATCTTAAAAGATCTTCTTTATGAGTCTTGGGATTAAGTTGCTTTAAAATCCCACCAAATCCTTCATTGGAAGCATCAGTTTCAACAATTTTCTTCCAATTAGGATTAGGTAACTGTAAGCAAGGTATCTGTTTAACTTTTAATTTAATTCGTTTAACAGCTGCAGTATGAGTCTCATCCCAAGGAGGAGGATTCTTACGTAGTCTGGTATAAAGGATTGCAGCATCTGCAGATAATTGCTGATAATAATCACGGATATAATTTAAACTACCTAAAAATCTCTGTAATTGAGTTTTGTCCTTAATTTCATCTGGGAATTTGGATGCAAACTCAATACTTCTGTTAATAGGGATAATGCTTCCATTGGAAATATTATGACCTAGATATCTGACTGTTATTTGGAAAAGTTGCATTTTAGGTGCAGAAATTACCAAACCATTTCTGATAATAATATGTTTAAAAATATTCAAATGTTTAATATGCTGTTCTATTGATGAGGAGAAAACTAATACATCATCAATATAGGACAGAATAAATTCAGTATACGGGTTAAAAATATCATTCATGATATGTTGAAATTCGGATGGAGCATTTTTCAAACCAAAGGGCATGACATTCCACTCATAATGCCCAAAGGGTACAACAAAGGCAGTTTTGTATCGATCCTGTTCTGCAATTTGAATTTGCCAATATCCTGATTTTAAATCAAATTTTGAAAATATGATAGCATCCTGAAGGCGATCTAAAAGATCCTTTTTATTCGGAATAGGATATCTGATCCATTTTAACTTATCATTTAACGGTTTGTAATTAATCACAAGGCGAGGTACACCACGCTCAATTTCAGCATTTTTGTTTACATAAAAAGCGGTGCAACTCCAAGGAGAATGACTGGGTCGGATTGATTTCTTTTCAAGAAGACTTTGAATTTCTGTTTTACATAATTCCATATATTCCTTCTTCATTTGACTAGGGCGAGCTCTAGTTGGAATATATTTTTCATCAAAATCTGGTTCATATGGTAAAGTTACTGTATGTTTCTTTCGTTCCCAAAAAGCATTTGGAACTGTACCACAAACTTCTGTTTGAAATTCTTTTTCAAGTAATTTAATTTTCTGTTTTAACGAAGGTTCTTGTAACCTTTGTTCTGTTGTTAAAAATGAAATTTCTTTTTGCAAAAAATTTATTTGATTTTGTTTAAAAGAAACTAGATCTCTAATTTGGTCTAATTCTTTTGTATACGGTTGTGTAATAAATTCAAACATTACTGATTTTCCCTGTAATTGAGAATAAATACCTGTTTGGTCAATTTTCTGGATAGGCATCAAAAGGCAGAGAAAAGGTGTGCCTAATATAATATTTGTAGCAAGATTTCTGATTAACACAAATGATGTTGGTAAGCATAAATCTTGATTACAAATATATGCTTCTGGTACTTTATACCTGATCTGCATGGAATTTCCACTTGCACTGGTAAGACTCTGGGTAGTCTTTTCAAAATACCTGGTTGGCACTATACCCTCTTGGATACAGTTCATATCTGCTCCACTATCGACTAAGGCAATAGCATCTTTAATAATAAAATCAGGTTTAATCATAAAAGTGATTCTGATATACCATTTTTGAAAGGTAACTTGATTAACAAGTAACAAATACTGATTCGAGGATTCAGATTCATGTTTGGTTTCAATTTTTTGTTCATTTTCTTTTACTGGTTCTTTCTGTTTTTGTGGTAACTGGGTGTGAAGATATTTAATATCTTTTATGGCTGCTGCACTGGCGGTTTGTAGATGTTTAACTTCTGTTTTTAAAATGTTAATTTCCATTTTTAAATCTTGAATAGTTGTCGGTTGTTCTAAAACTGATTTTGTTTGAACTCTGTCAATTACATGTTTTAAACTGTAAGAATAGTCAGGTATGTTTGGTGTTTCTTGTACTGTTTGTTGGTGTTCATAACACATTTTTAAATATTTCATTTTCATTTCTGGATCTTGTATCTGGTCTGCTACGGCAAGCATATCCTTTTGAGTATCTGTTAATACATTAATACTGCTAGGTTCACCTAATTGTAAACCATTCATTTCTACAATTGATTTCCAATAATTAAGTTCAGATATTTGTTCCTGGTTCTTGCTACATGGGCAAGATTCTTCAGGTTCACTATCTCCATCGGAAGTAGAGTATAACTGATTAATCTCATCTTCAGAGGGCGATTCATCTTCTGTTGAATGTTCTTCGGCTTCTAAGGCATTAATTATCTGTTGTTTAATGTTATCATCTAAAATTAATTCATTAATCTTAGATTTAGCTTTTGATTTACATCGGTTAGCATAGTGTCCTGTTTGTCCACATTTATAACATTTAACTTCTTATTTATTTTTTCTCTTCCCTGTAGGTTTACTGGTTGAAGATTTTTTGGAATAAAACTTCTTACTGGTTTTAGGATGACTAGACTTATGAGATTTTCGAAAAGGTTTCGAAGATTTCTTATAATAAATCTTTCGGGGTTTTCCTGGATACTGGATAGCAGGTTCATAGGCAAACTGATCACAGAATTCACCTAATTCTTTTCTCCCTGTTAAATTCTGTTGTTTCATTTGGTAATGAAGTTTAAGGTCATTACATAAAGAAAGACCTTCATCGGTTATTATGGAACAAAGTTGTCCATAGGTATACTGATCATAAGGAATAGACATCCGGTCATGGCGGTCCCGAAGTTTTTTCCTAACCCGTTCGGCAAAAAGGGTAGGAAGGCCATCAATAAATTTGGCTTTCCAATGAGTACTGTTACCATCAGGGCGTTGCATCACCTTGATGAGGAAAAACATCCTTATACCAACGAAAATGGGTAAGCGAAGGACATCTCAGATTCTGGAGTAGTTCACGACTACGATCTTGGGTACTGGTACTAGTGCCAATAAAATGGAGAATAATGGTCTGGATAAGGGTATAAACAGCTCCTGCTGTTGTATTGGTTGGCGGGTAGTCGGATCGAGTTCAACTTTCACAGAGTTGAGAATTTCTAACTGTTGAGTGGGGGTGATGATATTATCCCACCATCCTTTGAGTTGGCCGGTGAATCCATTGATAATAAATTTAGCAATGACATGATCCTGATTACTATATTGTCTACATACAGTTGCATACATCAACATTTGATGTAACTTCTTTAAAATACTATATTCAGATTGACCATCAATATTCCACTCATAGATGGTCTTACCATGATAACTACCCTGATCATTTAAATAGGTCTCTTCATAAAGAAGATCAGGAGGAGTAGGTCTGGCATAATAACTTCTGGTTGGAGGTAGGATAGCTGGTGCAGAAGGAGTGTAAGAATGAAGTTTATTAACGGATGAAGGTTCCTGGAAATTCATTTGAATTTCATAAATTTGGTCGGGTGTGAGATTATCATCATTGGATAAAACATCGGATCTAAGCATTTGGATGGATCCACTAGTGGATTCATGTGGTGGTTCAGGTGGTCTGACATTTAATGTTTGCATTCGCTGGAGAAGGGTATCCATAAATTCTATATTGGAAGCTTTAAGCTTGAAATTGGATATTTCTAAGGGCGGTTTAATGGATACTGGATGTATTGTAGAAGATCCTGATACTGGTAAAGCTAAACTTCTATCTTTAAACGTGGAAACAGCTTCCTCAATCCTGGTTAATTGTTTGCTCATTGTTTGGCAGATTAAATTGGTGTAATTATGTTGTCGGATTGTTAAACCGAAATCTTTGAGTTGAATGTACTCGGCTTTACTAAATCTTCCTGATTGAGCATCCATGTATGCAGTGGCTACTAACGGCTGTTTGGTAGTTTCTCCATTCGGAACTAGCTCTAAAGCTTGAGGAGGAGGATGTATACTATTGATAACTTGTCCTTCAGTTGTAGTCCAAGTTTTATACTGGTCTTCTATAATATTCAAACTAGGTTGATCTTTGGTTTGGAACCAGTCTACAAAAAAGATCAATTTCTGGTGTAACTCAAGATGTTGATAATATTGAGTTTTATACTGATTTAATTGTTCTGGACTATAGGTTTTGAAATACCAATCCCTAAATTCTTTATTATGATCCTGATTAAATTCCTGGTTTAAAAGTTTTCTATTTTCACTTCCTGGTGTAAAATCCATTAGATTTCAAAGTTCATATCACTGGCTGTTGGGCTATCTGGTGGTTGAACTGGTGTTGTATAAACACCATGTGGGATTCTGTTTTGGGATATTCTGATTCCTTGAATTTCAGAATTCATAGGGTCCTTCTGAGGATCACTAGGGGGTCGACTTGGAGGTCTAGAAGGTATCTGTTGTAGCAGCGAGTCAACTGACTGCCTGCTAGATTTAGGTAGATCTACTCGATAGGGAGGAATAGATCGAAAACTGTTGGTTGACCTAAAACTCTGAGGTGCTGTTCGAAAGCTATTATTAGATGACATACTTCTGGTAAGTAACGGTTTCTGGAATTGGAGATAAATATCTCCTCCATGAGTTTGGATTACATCATCTAAATTTTGTTGAACAATTGGTTTTGGAGGGACAGCATTTGGTATATGCCATCTTTCTGGAAAAGTTATATCCTTCCAAGGGATTAACTTAGGTACTGCTACTTGGCTGTTGTATAAATTGGTTTCAATTAAAATTGTTTTTCCTGTTTCAGATTTCTTTCTTACATACGGATTTAAGGTTGTTAAAGCCTTAATGTAAATTCTAGAATGAACGGAAAAAGGGGGAGATCCTGGCTTATACTCATATCCATGAGTAATAACTCTAAGTTCTAACACATCGGATAAATTAGCATCACACAGGGCAACACTAAGATTTGGATAAATATCAAAATAAACTGGTCCATGAGAAAGACTGGTCTGAATGGCTCCCATGAGTGAAGCTCTCCAGTTAAGACACCTACCATCTCGGAGGGTACATTGAATGCTGGTGTTTTGGCCTAACAGAGTCAACGGTTTAAAAGCTATTTGTACCAATCCTATATGGATATACTTATAATCCTTAAGAAATGGAACAAAATCATTGATATGAATTAATCGGATTATTTCATCATTATTTTGAATGCAAGATGCATGTTCAAAAGTTTTAATGATGGTTTTGCTGAAAAATGTAAAATGTCCCTTTTTATAAATTGTTTTTGGGTCTACGGTTGGGATAGTCCATTTGTCTAAGGCATCCTTTACATCCTGGTATGCTACCATTTCAGCTGCTTCGGCTAGAGAGGATACTGTATTTCCTACAGTGGTTACTGATTCGGATCCTGGTATTTCTACGGTAGTATCACGTGGTTCCGTCATGGTTGTATTATGATCATATATGTCTAATTTATTTAATGTATACTTGTATTATGTGAATTATTAAACTTGGCTCTGATACCGATAAAGATGCTCACTAAAGGCTGCGGCTAGCACGTCTGTCAACGACTTACAGGCATCAAACGGTCTTTACGCAATTACTGCAACACGACCTAAACCTAACGCGACTTGGGTGACGTCCCACTAACCCTAACAATTAATTAACCTTACATTGGCACAAACCCAAGAATAATTCGACACATAATACAGGTATATAAGAAACAAATTACAACATATATGATCTCATACCTTTACTGTTCTGGTGGAGGTGGAGGCCTCCTGGCCGCCCAGGCCACTACCTGTTCGTTGATCAGCTCCTGGATTTCGGCAATACGCTGATCACACTCTGCTAATCGTGCAGAGATATACGGTTGAGTATAAAGATCTACGGGTGTATTAAGATAATGATTTTTCTGGTTTTGCCAAAATTGTAAAAACCACAATAACTGTTCTAAACAATCAACAGAGGGCATACATAAACATAAATTTTATTGAGGAAGTAAGATTATTTTACAAGAGGAGGTTGGGAAAGATATTACAAGAGGGAGAAAGCAAACGAAAGCTTAAAACTGAAAATTCACTCTGCCTCAACAAGGATGAAGCCATTCCTTTTATACTACAACAAAGTAAATAGTGGGGGACACATGTCCTACAGATATTGGACCGACTAAAGCATCCTTATCTTCGGCTGATGTCATGGCTGACGAATTCTGGTTGAGATACAGCTGTGAGAGGCAGCATCTTTACTTTCCGGAAAGTGGTCTGTAACTTTAACCAAAGTTTCTGATGGGTATCTTCTTTTTCAAAAGTTCTTTGTCCTGATGTGCCGACGATTACTCATGTCGCTTTCCTTTCCTGTTGCTTCTGTCGAGCTTATCGGCAATCACCTCAGTTAGGGAATCCCAAAAATCCCCAAAATTGGTGTCATCATCATCTTCTGGTAATTGTGATTCTCCAGCTAACACGTGTTCGGCTGGATCACCTTCTGTCTCTGATGTAGGCTGGCTGGTCTGACTTGTGCCTGATCTCATTGAGGCATCATCATCTAAAGGGACGGATTGCAAAAATTGTTCTTTCAGATAATTCATACTTTTAATAATTATTTCATTATCAGAAAGATGAGGGTACTGTTGGCGTAAATCTTTTTGGATTTGTACAAACGGATTGCTTGAGACTGGTGGAGCTGTCAAGGCTGGCTGTTTAACGGATTCAAAACAAGCTTGGGTGTGCTGCTTGATTTTTTGAACAGTTTCATTAATGATCGGATTCATACCTTTATAGAACTGATTTTGTTTGAACTCTGTCAATTACATGTTTTAAATTGTAAGAATAGTCAGGTATGTTTGGTGTTTCTTGTACTGTTTGTTGGTGTTCATAACACATTTTTAAATATTTCATTTTCATTTCTGGATCTTGTATCTGGTCTGCTACGGCAAGCATATCCTTTTGAGTATCTGTTAATACATTAATACTGCTAGGTTCACCTAATTGTAAACCATTCATTGCTACAATTGATTTCCAATAATTAAGTTCAGATATTTGTTCCTGGTTCTTGCTACATGGGCAAGATTCTTCAGGTTCACTATCTCCATCGGAAGTAGAGTATAACTGATTAATCTCATCTTCAGAGGGCGATTCATCTTCTGTTGAATGTTCTTCGGCTTCTAAGGCATTAATTATTTGTTGTTTAATGTTATCATCTAAAATTAATTCATTAATCTTAGATTTAGCTTTTGATTTACATCGGTTAGCATAGTGTCCTGTTTGTCCACATTTATAACATTTAACTTCTGATTTATTTTTTCTCTTCCCTGTAGGTTTACTGGTTGAAGATTTTTTGGAATAAAACTTCTTATTGGTTTTAGGATGACTAGACTTATGAGATTTTCGAAAAGGTTTCGAAGATTTCTTATAATAAGTCTTTCGGGGTTTTCCTGGATACTGGATAGCAGGTTCATAGGCAAACTGATCACAGAATTCACCTAATTCTTTTCTCCCTGTTAAATTCTGTTGTTTCATTTGGTAATGAAGTTTAAGGTCATTACATAAAGAAAGACCTTCATCGGTTATTATGGAACAAAGTTGTCCATAGGTATACTGATCATAAGGAATAGACATCCGGTCATGGCGGTCCCGAAATTTTTTCCTAACCCGTTCGGCAAAAAGGGTAGGAAGGCCATCAATAAATTTGGCTTTCCAATGAGTACTGTTACCATCAGGGCGTTGCAGCACCTTGATGAGGAAAACATCCTTATACCAACGAAAATGGGTAAGCGAAGGACATCTCAGATTCTGGAGTAGTTCACGACTACGATCTTGGGTACTGGTACTAGTGCCAATAAAATGGAGAATAATGGTCTGGATAAGGGTATAAACAGCATCCTGCTGTTGTATTGGTTGGCGGGTAGTCGGATCGAGTTCAACTTTCACAGAGTTGAGAATTTCTAACTGTTGAGTGGGGGTGATGATATTATCCCACCATCCTTTGAGTTGGCCGGTGAATCCATTGATAATAAATTTAGCAATGGCATGATCCTGATTACTATATTGTCTACATACAGTTGCATACATCAACATTTGATGTAACTTCTTTAAAATACTATATTCAGATTGACCATCAATATTCCACTCATAGATGGTCTTACCATGATAACTACCCTGATCATTTAAATAGGTCTCTTCATAAAGAAGATCAGGAGGAGTAGGTCTGGCATAATAACTTCTGGTTGGAGGTAGGATAGCTGGTGCAGAAGGAGTGTAAGAATGAAGTTTATTAACGGATGAAGGTTCCTGGAAATTCATTTGAATTTCATAAATTTGGTCGGGTGTGAGATTATCATCATTGGATAAAACATCGGATCTAAGCATTTGGATGGATCCACTAGTGGATTCATGTGGTGGTTCAGGTGGTCTGACATTTAATGTTTGCATTCGCTGGAGAAGGGTATCCATAAATTCTATATTGGAAGCTTTAAGCTTGAAATTGGATATTTCTAAGGGCGGTTTAATGGATACTGGATGTATTGTAGAAGATCCTGATACTGGTAAAGCTAAACTTCTATCTTTAAACGTGGAAACAGCTTCCTCAATCCTGGTTAATTGTTTGCTCATTGTTTGGCAGATTAAATTGGTGTAATTATGTTGTCGGATTGTTAAACCGAAATCTTTGAGTTGAATGTACTCGGCTTCACTAAATCTTCCTGATTGAGCATCCATGTATGCAGTGGCTACTAACGGCTGTCTGGTAGTTTCTCCATTCGGAACTAGCTCTAAAGCTTGAGGAGGAGGATGTATACTACTGACAACTTGTCCTTCAGTTGTAGTCCAAGTTTTATACTGGTCTTCTATAATATTCAAACTAGGTTGATCTTTGGTTTGGAACCAGTCTACAAAAAAGATCAATTTCTGGTGTAACTCAAGATGTTGATAATATTGAGTTTTATACTGATTTAATTGTCTTGAAACTTAACAACACATTTAACTATTGCTAAGCATTCCTGTTTAATTGTTGGATAATTTAAAGAGGCTTTATTCCAATGCCCAGAATGAAATCTTAAAAAATCTTCTTTCTGAGTCTTGGGATTAAGTTGCTTTAAAATCCCACCAAATCCTTCATTGGAAGCATCAGTTTCAACAATTTTCTTCCAATTAGGATTAGGTAACTGTAAGCAAGGTATCTGTTTAACTTTTAATTTAATTCGTTTAACAGCTGCAGTATGAGTCTCATCCCAAGGAGGAGGATTCTTACGTAGTCTGTTATAAAGGATTGCAGCATCTGCAGATAATTGCTGATAATAATCACAGATATAATTTAAACTACCTAAAAATCTCTGTAATTGAGTTTTGTCCTTAATTTCATCTGGGAATTTGGATGCAAACTCAATACTTCTGTTAATAGGGATAATGCTTCCATTGGAAATATTATGACCTAGATATCTGACTGTTATTTGGAAAAGTTGCATTTTAGGTGCAGAAATTACCAAACCATTTCTGATAATAATATGTTTAAAAATATTCAAATGTTTAATATGCTGTTCTATTGATGAGGAGAAAACTAATACATCATCAATATAGGACGGAATAAATTCAGTATACGGGTTAAAAATATCATTCATGATATGTTGAAATTCGGATGGAGCATTTTTCAAACCAAAGGGCATGACATTCCACTCATAATGCCCAAAGGGTACAACAAAGGCAGTTTTGTATCGATCCTGTTCTGCAATTTGAATTTGCCAATATCCTGATTTTAAATCAAATTTTGAAAATATGATAGCATCCTGAAGGCGATCTAAAAGATCCTTTTTATTCGGAATAGGATATCTGATCCATTTTAACTTATCATTTAACGGTTTGTAATTAATCACAAGGCGAGGTACACCACGCTCAATTTCAGCATTTTTGTTTACATAAAAAGCGGTGCAACTCCAAGGAGAATGACTGGGTCGGATTAATTTCTTTTCAAGAAGACTTTGAATTTCTGTTTTACATAATTCCATATATTCCTTCTTCATTTGACTAGGGCGAGCTCTAGTTGGAATATATTTTTCATCAAAATCTGGTTCATATGGTAAAGTTACTGTATGTTTCTTTCGTTCCCAAAAAGCATTTGGAACTGTACCACAAACTTCTGTTTGAAATTCTTTTTCAAGTAATTTAATTTTCTGTTTTAACGAAGGTTCTTGTAACCTTTGTTCTGTTGTTACAAATGAAATTTCTTTTTGCAAAAAATTTATTTGATTTTGTTTAAAAGAAACTAGATCTCTAATTTGGTCTAATTCTTTTGTATACGGTTGTGTAATAAATTCAAACATTACTGATTTTCCCTGTAATTGAGAATAAATACCTGTTTGGTCAATTTTCTGGATAGGCATCAAAAGGCAGAGAAAAGGTGTGCCTAATATAATATTTGTAGCAAGATTTCTGATTAACACAAATGATGTTGGTAAGCATAAATCTTGATTACAAATATATGCTTCTGGTACTTTATACCTGATTTGCATGGAATTTCCACTTGCACTGGTAAGACTCTGGGTAGTCTTTTCAAAATACTTGGTTGGCACTATACCCTCTTGGATACAGTTCATATCTGCTCCACTATCGACTAAGGCAATAGCATCTTTAATAATAAAATCAGGTTTAATCATAAAAGTGATTCTGATATACCATTTTTGAAAGGTAACTTGATTAACAAGTAACAAATACTGATTCGAGGATTCAGATTCATGTTTGGTTTCAATTTTTTGTTCATTTTTGTCTAATTTCTGACAATGTATTTGTGGCATCTTTAGCATCATGTGATATCTGTTAGCTGTTAACCGGTATCGAAGGTTCCATTATGGAACTTAATATGTCTGCACTCTGTTACCCGTACCGGAGGCTCCGTCATGGGGCTCAGCATATCTGTCATCTATTACCCGGATCTAGAGGTTCTTTTATGGAACTGGTTACTCATAACCACTATCTATTCTGCATCTGTTCTGTGTCTGTTCTGTTAGCGCTAGTTGATGTATCACGTATGATTTAGCATGAACTCTAATTTTTGTGTATGATTTAGACATGATTATGAATATGGATCTGCTTTTGTTTCTGAAATAAATATGAATCTATCTTCTAGAATTGATATGGGACATCATTCATGGAAACCCTTTACTTTGTTATTATTCACTGGGCTTCTGCTCACTATTTATATTATGTATGTAGGTGACCAGACACGTGATCAGGGCTAGAGTTGATGGCTTAGGATTCTGTTTTGTCAGCCACCCTTTGCGCCTCTTGAGGAGGTTCCGGAACAAGTCAAGTCATGTGGCCATGTCTTTTTTGAACATTCAACACTTTGTTTTCTCTTGTTTAATGAACAGTTTGTTTATAGTTATCTGTACACGGGGTAACGTATGATTACTGTACTTATGTGATGTCATGAGTATGCTTATAAAGTTTAAAATTATTTTGTCCCATGGATGTCTGCATAGCTCAATGGACGTTATATTTTGTATATTTGCTTCCGCAGCCCCTTGATTATACGTTATTCTGTTTAGAGACCTTTGGTAATCCAAGGATTACTGGCCGGTTACGATGTTAAACCTAAAGTGGCGGGTTTGGGTCGTGACACCTAAATATAGCAAACAACTCAATTTATACTAAACAGAGCTGCGAAAACCACTCAAGCGCTCACTTTATCGCTCGAGCGGTGTGACTAAAGGCGATGCTCACATATAGGTCAATTGCTCGAAGGCAACATCTACTGCTCAAGCGGTAAAACATGTTCCCAGAAATTTAGAATACAGATAGAGATACTAGATGAACCACTTAACCTCTTGAGCACACAAAATACCGTTCGAGCGGTTAATCAACTTTGACTTCTTTCTTGGCTTTGGGGGCGTTGCCCCCTAGACCTTTACGATCCTCGTACTTAGTTAGCAAAATGGCAAAGAAAGATTGGTCAAAACAAGATATGAAATGTCAGCACAAACTCATCTACTCAGGCACAACTCAAATTGGATTTGCATCTAAACTCTCATAACTCACAGATACAATAGAGCAAATAAAAATACAACTGAATGGTGTTTTTTCCAATGAGATTGCCAATTAAAAAAATCTAACAAATTGAAAAAAATGCATTCGTATTCGTCCGCTCAGACCATTGAAATCGCCTATTTTGTGTCGGATTGGTTCGGTCATTCGATTTTAGCGGATTAGTTTGTAATGCCATTTGGATTAAAAAAATTCCCCTAAAATATTTTAAGGAAGAATGAATAATATTCTTAAAGAATTAAATAATATTATTTAGTTTATAAAGTTGATATTTTAATATTCTCTAAATCCATAAAGCAACACATGATAGACATCATGATTAATGTGAAAACCACCGAATAGTGTTAGACTAAAAGAAATGTGTATATGTTCAGAAGAAATAGAATTTTTAGAATTAGAAATAAAAACAAGATTAATAAAATTGTAAATTCATCTCCTAGAAAAAATTAATAAATTTTCAAATAAAATCATTGATAGAAAATAGTTAGATAATTTTTTAGGATATTTGACTTATGCATTAAACTTTATAAAAGGCTTAGCAAAAATAAGAAAATTGTTACAAAAGAAAATAAAAAAAAGATGACAATTTGATTTGGAACACAATTAACTCCAAATTAATAAAATTCTTTAAAAGAACAATACAAAAATTTACCTATACTAAACACTTCCTAATGAAAAAGATAAATTAATATTATAAACAAATGCAAGTAATAATCATTGGAGTGCAGTGTTAAAAATAAAATAATCAATCATATATATATATATAAGTAGTGTTTTTCCCTTTCTTAAACATATCTTTTCCATTTACATATAAAGTTATATACAAATTGAATTTCAATTATAATAACCAATTTTATATGGACTCTATTTACGAAATATTTATTTTCCATGTATATAATTATAATTTAATTATTATGACATTTAAAAAAAAATCTCGATATATAAATAAATAAGATAATATGTTCTTAATTATGTTTGACATTCATATTTCGTATTATTTTAGTTTGACTTCTAAACTTTTTTAAAATTGATCAATTTACCCCCTTACCGTTTGTTTCCGTCTATAATTATAAGGAACTTGTTGGCGTGATATCAAATTTCATTTGAAATTTTATTTTACCCCCAAACTATACCTTAAAAATCAATTAACCTCCGAAATATATAAAAAAAATTAAGTATTTGATAAATAATTTTTTATCTCAATAACGAAAAAAATAAAATTTAAATAATATACTTTGCAAAACAATAATAAAAAAATATAAAAATTCTCATTTAAAATTTTCTCTTTAAGTCTCAAATTTTCTCAAGTCGATCCTGCAGAAATTAGTTGAACAAAAAATTTCTTGACTACTCTATTTGTGTGCGCTCTTGCAATTGTAACTAGTTTATTCTTCAAATTAATTTCAATAGAATTGATCGACTAATATTAATTTTAAAATTGAGTGGGTAAAAAAAAATTCAGATTCAATTACTGTCTAAAGCATACTCAACATTACTAATACTTAATTTTTTTATTTAAAATTTAATTTTTTCATTTTTGAGATGAAAATTAAATTTTTTTTAATTTTTTTTTTAATATTTGGGGGCTAATTGATTTTTAAGGTATAGTTTGGGAGTAAAATAAAATTTCAAATAAATTTTGGTAACACGTTAACAAATTCCGTTTGATTGTAGACGGAAACCAATGGCGGGAGTAAGTTGATCAAATTTTAAAAAGTGTAAGGCTCAAATTAAAATAATGTGAAGTCTGAATGCCAAATTAATTTTTGTGTAATAATTTGGGGGATAAAATGACCTAAAAAAATAATTAAAAACTAAAGTAGAAAAATAATTAAATATCAAAAAGACAAAATACAATTTATCTTAAATTAAAACATCGCGTAAATAATATGACAAGACACAACCGTGAGAATATCCACTATTATCCCCACAAATTATTGTGTCACACAATTGAGAGCATTGTTTTCTTCATCTACTTTAAAGAGGTGCCATCACACAGCTTTAAACTATCGCAGCCGATCAAAAAAAAAAAATAAGAGGTGCCTACAAAATTTTCAATCAAAATAATATAATAATGACATATTTATAAACAAATATCATTAAATTTGTTTTAAAATGATAAGTCTCAAAGGACTCATATCACTCTATATAGAAATTATATTTTTTTTTATTCAATAGCATAACTAAGATTTAATTAATTTATATTCTTGTTTTTTGAATACTTTATCTGACCCTAGTTGATCTCCTTAGCCTCCGTTTAGGAAGTGGGTTGATTTTTTAACTTTTTTAGCTATTTTAACCTGAGGCTAAAAAGCCTGATTTTGGAAGGACTTTTTGACTTTTTTAACTTTTTAACTTTTTGGTGAGGTGTCTTCATGATAAATAACCAAACTGCCCTTCACATAATTAATACATGTGAAGGAATTGGTTCTGCTCCTCCACGTCAGTTGATGGCGTGGACCACAATTGATTTGATTTTTTTTTTTTTTTTTTTTCCTTCTCTATGTTGGGTTTGGATTTGTCCTTTTTTTATGTTTTTTTTTTAATTTATTTTTTTGTCATTTTTCTTTTTTTATACATTAATTAGTTCTTGTTCTTTAATTTATGTTATTTTTCTTTTTTATTTTTATTTGTATACAATAACTTTTTTTTTATTTTTCAAAAATGAGTTTTCATGTGTTTTATTTATTTCTAAATTACGTCGCGAATGGTAATTTATGTTTTTATGTTTTTTTTTATAAATATTTTTGAATGAGGCGTATTTTTCTCATTTTTTTTTTTAATTTATGTTTTTGTCATTCTTTAATTTGTACACATTAATTTGTTTTTATATTTCCAAATTTGATTTTCATGTGTTTTATTTGTTTGTAAATTACATGGCACATGGTAATTTTTGTTTTTGTTTTTGTTTTTTCTTTTTGGATGAGGCGTATTTTTGTCGTTCTTTTTTTTTGGAATTTACATTTTTGTAATTTTTTAAATATTTTTGAATGAGGCGTATTTTTTTTAAATAATTTATTTATATTTTTTTTTTTTTTGCAAATGGTTTTTTCATGTGTTTTTTATTTTTATTTTTATTTTAATTTTTTGTGAAATGATAAAAAGTGAGGTTTTATTTTATTGTCATGTGTATTTTAAATAATTTAATTTTAAATATTTATTTTAATTTTAATTTTAATTTTATTTTAAATATTTAAATAATGTAAATAATCTAAAAATTTTAATAAGCAAAAATTTAAAATAAATATTCAAAAAAATTTAAATCGTAAAAATTTAAATAATTTAAATATTCAAAAAGTTATTTTAACAAAAAAATTTAAATAATTTAAATATTCAAATAATTGAAATAATTTAAAATGTTAATATTTTAAATTTAAAAACAACTCTACACTCAAATCGTAACCAAACACATAAAATAAAATTCAATTAATAAATTATTTTTAAAACTCATAACCAAACACATAACTCGAAACTCCATACTACTTTCACAACTCTATACTCAAATCATAACCAAATACATAAAAAAAAAATTAAAATATTTAAAAATATTTTTATAAATAAAGTTTGAATTTATTTTTATAAATTATTTTTAAAACTCATAACCAAACACATAACTCGAAATTTCATACTACTTTCACAACTCTACACTGAAATCATAACCAAATACATAACAAAAAAATTAAAATATTTAAAAATATTTTTATAAATAGAGTTTGAATTTATTTTTATAAAATATTTTAACAAAAAACAAAAAAATGTTTTTAATTTTTTTTTTCAACTGTATTTTAAGTTTTTTCCTGGGAAAATGTTTTTTTTGGAAAAAGTTTTTTTTTTTTTTACTTTTCATGTGCTGAGGCGATGCCCCTGCAAATCATGTGGGTAGTTTCGTAAATTTAGCTGGGCATTGATTGTTGCCAAGTAGAACTCAAGTTTTTGTCTTCATTTAGCTAATTAAGCCTGTTTTATCCTGTAATGACTAATTTAGCCTGAAACTTGCTTTCCAAACACATGCTAATGACTGAAAATTAGTAGTTGTTTCTCAAGCAATGCTCCACACTAGTCATTAATTCTGTACCCCCGAAAAAAAAAAAAAAAAAAAACTGTTCATATACCATTAATCCTTGTTTACTTTTCTATAACATTCAAACATTTTATTAAAAAATAAATAAATAACTCAATACATTTTTTTCAACAGAAAAATACAAATGGTCAATTGTGTTGGTGAGATGGCAGTAATAGTGTGAACTAGAGTAAAAAAAAGTCAGCTAAGTCGTGTAAAAAAGCAAAGAATCACACAATCAAAATCACACAATAACTTGGTTAAAAGAAATTTAAAAAAAGAAAAAGAAAAAGAATAATCTTATCACACAAATTTCAAATTTTCCATTTAATATCTTAAGAATCACACAATACCTTGGTTAAAAAGATTTTTTTTTTAAAAATTATCTTATCACACAAATTTCAAATTTTCTATTAATATCTTTGCATTGCAATCCCGCCAGTCACTTAACAGAGTATCAAACGTTGAGCTATAGCTTGCATTTTGTCCTATCACCTCTGTGAGTGTCTCTCTTCAATTCCTTTTGTTTCAATTTTTCGCTTTTCCATGGAAAACTCTTAGGTTTGCATTGCACATCATATGCATGCATTTTTGTTGTGTAATTTTGTAGTTTGAATTATATATTTTTTTGAGCTGATTTATGTAAGTTTGTGAAAATTTACATAATTTATAAATTTCAAAACTTTTATAAATCGACTTAACTTACGCATTTTTATGAGATTATTTATGTAAATTCATAAAAATTTACATGATTTTGTGAATTGTGCAACATTTCCCTTTTTTCATATGGTCTTTCAGTATTCAATCTTGTGTGTAATTTTTTTTTTTTCTTTGTAGGTGTGTGCAATTTATTAGCACTCATTGATCGATTATTTATTACTGAATTTATTTCGCTACTTTTATTTTATCTCTTATGTGTATTCATGTAGTAAACATATGCTTGAGAAAAAAAGCACCAAAGAGGCTCATAATATTTGGAGAAACTTTTGTACGCCAATAGGGTACCACGTGATACTACCTTCCACTAATCACAAATGTACATGTCCACTATTGTTCTCCAAACACTCAACATAAATGTAGTGGATCTTACTGTGAAAGTCAATCACAATCACAATAGTAGAAGGTACCACATGACTTTTTTCATAATTGTCTGCATATCTTTCTTCTCTTTTTAAGAAAAAAGCTTATCAACAACCGTACGAAAATTTTCAGTAGTAATTAAATAATTAATGGATTAAAGCTTATTTTGATATAGATGAGTTAATTTATGTGTTTCTTGACCAGGGTTTTCATGCATATGGATAGTTTCATGGATATTGAAGGAATGACACTGCTTGAAATGCTAGCTAGTCTTGAACTTGAAGACATCTGCCCCTCACTGGAGGATACAAATTCATAGCTGCCTTTCCCTGGTGAAAGACCTTTTCTTTTTTTTTTTTCTTTTTTTATCAACACTTATATTATAATTATTTACTTTTAATTACTTTTTTGATCAGCTATTTACTTTTAATTACTTGTACTTACTTGTTACGAATGCCGTCATTTTATCAGTTTAATTCTTAAAATTTATAATTCCATTTTATATGATTCAATTAAAAACAATTCATCCAAATCAGTAATAACAAAAATTTATTTATTTATTCTTTTGAGTTGGGTTCACCCCCGACGCCCCCACATGTGGCTTCAAATAGCAACCTCCACTGTATAAGGGTTATAGAGCATATTACCGTACCACAAAGAGGTGATAGAAACTCAAATTAAGGGCAATAATTTTATAATTTAAACAATTTAAATTATAAGGGGGAAAAATACTCAGAATCTGAGGCTTGCAACAAAACAAACATTGAGTTTTAAATTTTATTAATTTAAATCCTAATTTTTTAAAACAAATCAAAAAATTTAAATTTTATCTTGTTCAAACCTTGAGTGTGAGAATGAGAAAGTTTAAAACAAGAAAGCTTCAATTTTATTTACATATTAATATGTTTCTATATTTTATTACAAATATGCTAAACTATTAGTGTAAATTTTGCTATATTTTATCTTTATAGTGTATTTTCTATTACTATAATGGCTAATTATAGAGGAATTGTATACAAACAAAATTTTTGTTAGAAAAATAAATTTCACTGTTCCCTAAAATTTCATACTGTCCTATTCCTTCATTTCTAACCGTTACACTTATCATGATGATTTAAAATCGCATAAATACCACTAACACATTATTCTACATAAGTTTTATGTATTAAAAAAAAAATCTATTTATAAATCATTCGCCTTGTAAATATTATTTATATATATATATTTTGTCACGCGGTATATATTTTTGCAAAGTTGGCTTTTAAAGTTTATATAAGTTTTCATTAGGACCCGCCAATAATTTAGTCCGTCCAATAAATATTGCCTGATAAATAAGACAGGTTCAAACCCACAAATGACGGGTGGGTTAACATCGCCACTCTAATTTTATAGAATTAAATTGTCATAATTGTGAAGGAAATCCAACCAGCAATGGCCCATCCCAAGCTTACTTTAATGATGTAAACTGTTTATCTTGAAAAACCATTCAACAAATCAACCATACAAAAAATAAAGTTAATCTGACATTAATAGTGATGATTAGATCCTAAATATTTTAAAAAGAAAAAAATAGATAGTTAACACAAAAATCATACTTGTCATTCATTTTTGAAAAATAAATTTTCTTCACAAATTTCAATTTAAATTGTCAAATAATTATTCAATACTTTTAAAATACTAGCTTAGGCTAGGGTGAGTAACTCCCATTTGACCCATCTTAGTCGGCTGACTAGGAGACAAAAACGATCCATCTATCTTTTTTATGTTACCTCATTGATGAAGGATACCACATGTATATATCACAATGATGCTTCATAAATTTTCCACAAATTCCTGACTTCATACTGCATAATTTTTATTAGTAATATGCTTTTGCATTTAACCTACCCTGTTCCAACAAAACCGAACTTTTATAGTAATTGTTTAGCCTTCATATCTAGGAAAATGCTAAACAACATTTTGTATAATACAAATTAAGTTATACATGTTAAACAAAATCCTACGAATTTGTAAGTAGAAACTAATTTTCTTCTACAATGATGAGACTGCGATATATTTGCTATTATTCACTGCTCATAATCATGAATTTATGTTTTTTTAAGTTCTTGAACCACAATAAACCAAGTCATTCTGTATAATTTTGTTTTTCATTTAGGGTTTGGTTTCCACTACTAATCCTGCATTGTATATACATCAGGTGCTTCGGATTCATCTCCAACAGCAGCTCAAAACCAGATTGCACAACCCATTCATCCATACTTGGGGAACAATGGATTCACATCTCAGCCTCTACAAAGGTAAAGCGAATTTTTCTTGATATGAGATGTAATATTTTAGATGCAGGATCTTTATGTTGTGAGGTTACTACATTCCATAATTTAAAGTTTGTTTTACCCTGAAGTTGGTTTATTCATTTGAACCATGGATTTCATTTCCCATGGTGATTATGTTAACTGAAGAATATGTTTCCATGCACATCAAAACAAAGAGAGAATATGTTAGGCTCAGATCCTTCAAAGAAAATGTTTCCACACAGACACACAATAGAAAATATGGAATCAAAACATAGAAACATAGAAAATTGGGGCAAAGCACAACAACAATAAGGATTTAATGGATTTAGTGTCACGCCCCCAAATATTGCAATAAAGATAACTCATATGCGGAATAAATATAAGAAATATCATAAATTCATATATCAGAGTTCACTGTTTAGCAAGCAATTAAATGCCATATAGGCTTTCATCTTTCCAAGACATTGCTTGGTTACACAAATAGAGTCTCGCTCATTACACATTAAGCCCTTGGCTTTACAAATAACACTCATGCACACATAAAACATAACTAGGAAACTCTTGCTTCCCGAGAGTCCATCCATGCTATTGCCTTGGAGGTAACATCTCACCTGCACCTGAAAATGATATTCCCGTATAGGGTGAGCTAACAGCCAAGTAGAGATATGCTAAACATAATATGGGCAATAACTAAAATGTAAGCATTCGATAAATGTTTGACTCACATATATCCATTCATAATCCATTTCAATTACATGATAAACGTATCCATGTTTCATAATAATTACCATTTCTTAATTCATAATCCTGGCTCAGAACCTGGCCATACCCTTTAAGTGAGATTATATCTCATATCAACAGTACTTCCATTTCAATTGAGATAAAGACTCAAATTAACATTTCCGGTTTCATGACATTAAGTCCATGTTACATTTTATTTCCATTTCTTTTTCAACTTCGAGTTTGAAAACAAGGCTCAACACTTAGCCCAATAACTTAATGAGATTAAGACTCATCTTTAAAACACTTTTGAAATTCATGATGGATACACATTTTAATGCTGTATCGATAACACATAAACTATTTCCACCCTTTACGAAAGATACACATTTCGGTGCTGTATCAACATAACATGGAATCACTTATATATTTCACAATTGATAACGATATACATTTTAGTGCTATATCAAATCAATTTAAACACTTCCATAATCAACACTTGATACACATTGTAGTGCTGTATCAATGTCACACAAAATCCGGTTTAGAGGTTCATCCCCTATCTTCCTCTAAACCGTGGAGTACATCCCCTATCTCCTCCCACACAGCACATGTATATAAACGTAGATCATATACAATCAATTAATACATAAAGTTAATGCATTATTTCAGTCGCTATATTTGATGACATATTCAATTGATTAGTTTTAGTTTGCCTAATCATTATGCATTGTCTACAACAATCAAGACTATCCTCCACCGATAGCCCAAAGCAGTTATTTCTAGACAGAAAATAAATGCTACAACAGATATATATAATCTCAACATTTTCAAAGTGAGTGATTAAAGAATCCAACTCCACCATTCTACCTCATATTGAGTCAATTTTATTATTTCCAACTCAATTTCATATTTCCATATTAATTGTCATTAATTACAGTAATTACCCAAATATAACCAAACATGACATTTTTCCCTTTTTCTCAATATTGACCCAAAGGCTCAAATATTATCAAAAACATCAATAATCTCCATTTTTTTAAAACCAAAACACACAGGTATGAGTCAATTGAACAAAACCCCTGTTTTCAACATTATACATCTCCAACATTAAGTTCCCAAATCAAATCATCTATACAAATAACTCAACATTTATGTTAAAACACATAAGAATGAGTAGGAATCCCTACCTCAAATTCGGAGCTCAAATGGAAAAGATGAAAAGAGATGAAACTCGATCTCCACCACACGCCACAAAGCCCTCGAGAAATTACACAACTTTGGCGAAGGAACTATGACCAAAATCCCAATGGAACTATGGCCAAAATCCAGCTCGGCACAACTAAATTTTATAACTTGAGCTCAGCTCGTAATGGCTCATTAAACCAAGAAAGAACCATAGAACCTGATAAGCTAACCCTCTGCACTTGCACTTATATAGAAGTTTGTCCACCTTAAATTGTATCTTGTAATCGATGTGGGACTTCCAACAAGCACACCAAACGACGTCGTTTGGCACAACACTTTCGTCCACTCTTTGAGTCCCACATCGCTGAGAGAGGAAACATTTTGTGTCCAAATGCTTATAAAGTGGAAACCTTTGAACACAAAATGTGAAACCCTATGCTCAAGCATGAAATACGTTCTCCCAGTATTTTTGCGAACATAGGTCAAGTAACTTCGAATGCATTAAGAATTTTTGTTTTGAGGGGCGCTGCCCCTCAACCCCGCTAGGGCGCTGCCCTTGGAACCCGCGAGCTGACCGGGCAGCTCGACCCCTGCCAGGACGCTGCCCTTGGACCCGCTAAGGGGCGCTGCCCCCTGGACCCCCGCGAAGGGGCGCTGCCCCCTCGACCCCCGACCGGCCCAGTCGAAGTGGCAAAACATAAAAAAAAAGATTGAAACGGGGATTGCTACATTTAGAAAAACAAAGCAGAATAACATAAATTAGAACCAATGGTCCAAAACTTTAGGGCAAAGGTTGAAAACACGCAAAAATAAGATATAATTAACACCACTAACTAAAACGATTGAAACTAATGGCAAAAACAAATAAGGATTTAATGGATTTAGAAAAACAAGCAGAACAACATAAATTAAAACCAAAGGTCCACAACTTTAGGGCAAGGGTTGAAAATGCACAACAAAGACAACAAGGCATAATTAACATCACTGGCTAAAATGATTGAAACTAGTAGCAAAAACAAATTAGGATTTAATGGATTTAATTGTAATGAAACCAAAAACCGATTAGGGTGTACAAAAATTACAGAAATTAGGGCAAATGCTCTTCCATTGAAATGAGTCAAATTAGGATTGAGGAAGAAGAAAAATAGCCAAGGCTTTATTTACTTTTGTTGATAGATTCAGATAAGAAAAAAAATTGCAATTTAGGCTCAAATTTTTATATAACTTTAATTTGACTCTTAAATTTTTTGGGCCCTTTAATTTATGTGAAGTTAGATTGGGCCCCATTTTCAACTTACTAATACTATAAGGGCTTAAATAATTTAGGACCCTATTTTACTTTCATCGTGATCAGACTAGAAATCTCATTCTCAATGCTTATTGTTTCTTTTTCTTCTTTATTTTTGGGATAAGTAATTTTTTTCTAATTACTATAGTGATTTTAATTGAAATTTATGAGGTTCCTATAACAATAGCCAAACAGCCTGGGATGGAACTTCTTATTTCCCATTGATCAACGAAGGGAACAATGTTAGACCTAATCATAATGACGCACCATTTTTGGGGAAAGTCAACAAAGCATATATGCCGTACGGTGTTGAAGACGAAATAAAACTACCGGGAGAAGTTGCCATAAATGGACAAAAGTATGTTTTACAGCACATAGTATATTATGTATCTATAGTCTATATAGGGTTAATTATATTTAGAACCTCTGTATTTGCACTAAATTTCAATTTAGCCCTTTACTTTCAATTATCCCAGTCAATTTTTACAATTTAAGTCAAGTTAAAATGTCACTCTTTGCTGACAGAAGTTGGCAGTTTTAATTGTGGCCTTGGAAATATATTTCATGTGTGGCACACATGCCAATTACGTTAGTTTCACTAATACTAAATGAACAGAAGAGTGATATTGCAAATTGATCTAAAGTGCAAGGATTGGCTATTGTAATTGAAAGCAGAGAGATCAAAATAAAATTTTAATCAACATGTAAGATATTAAGTATAATTATTACATATATATATAATATACACTTACATAGATGTAAATCCCAACTTCTCACTTGAAAACCTCAAACTAGAATAATTTGTGCTCCAACTTTGAATGTCAAGTTCTTTATTTATTTTTTTCTTTTTCTTTTTCTTTTTTCAACCCACTAGGTAACATACATGGACATTTGCATTGAATGAGAAGGTAGAATTTTGCAATTTCATTAACAACCCTTATTTTATAGCACATTGATTTTTTCATTGGTATCCCAAATTCTACAGATGGAAACGCATCGCAAAACAAGTTTCGTGATCGATCAGACGAACAATTGAAGGTAAAGTGTTGACTTGCAACCCTTCCATACTACATCATAGATTTACCACTACTACAAAAATAATTAAAGATCACACTTTGACAAAAAAAAAAGATCTCACTTTTATTGGAAGTGTGATAAAAAAAATTAGATTGATATTTTAATCACACTTAATTTGATTGAGTGTGATAATATTTATTTTTTATGTCACTTTTCAATTAAGTGTGATTATATATATATTTTTTAATCACACCTTCTAATTAAAAGTGTGATTATATATACACTACTACTTTTTAATCACACTTTTTAAACAAGTGTGATTATATATATATTTTTTAATCACACATTCTAATTAAAGTGTGATTGTTTATATATTTTTTAATCACACCTTTTAATTAAAGTGTGATTATATATACACTACTACTTTTTAATCACACTTTTTAAACAAGTGTGATTATATATATATTTTTTAATCACACATTCTAATTAAAGTGTGATTATTTATATATTTTTTAATCACACCTTTTTAATTAAAGTGTGATTGTATATACACTACTACTTTTTAATCACACTTTTTAAGTAAGTGTGATTATATTTATATTTTTTAATCACACATTCTAATTAAAATGTGATTATTTATATATTTTTTAATCACACCTTTTAATTAAAGTGTGATTATATACACACTACTATTTTTTAATCACACTTTTTAAACAAGTGTGATTATTTATATATTTTTTAATCACACCTTTTTAATTAAAGTGTGATTGTATATACACTACTATTTTTTAATCACACTTTTTAAGTAAATGTGATTATATATATATTTTTTTAATCACACATTCTAATTAAAGTGTGATTATTTATATATTTTTTAATTTTTAATTAAAGTGTGATTTCATATACACTACTACTTTTTAATCACACTTTTTAAGTAACACTACAAGAAAAGTGGTTTTATGAGACGGAACTTTTTGCGACGGCACATTTGCCGTTGCAAAAAGTCATTTTTTGTGACGGCACAACTTGCCGTCGCAAAAAAATGTGCCTTTTTGAGACGGCACAACTTGCCATCGCAAAAAAAAATGTGACTTTTTTAGACGGCACAATTTGCCGTCGCAAAAAATGTGACCTTTTGAGATGGCACAATTTGCCGTCGCAAAAAAAATATGACTTTTTGAGACAGCACAACTTGCCGTCTCGCAAAAAAAAAAATGTGACTTTTTGAGACGGTACAACTTGCCGTCGCGAAAAATGTGCCTTTTTTGAGACGGCACAACTTGCCGTCGCAAAAAAATGTGACTTTTTGAGACTTCATATATATAGTTACAAAATGGTTAAAATAAATGCAATGATATTTTTCTATCATAAAAAAAAAAAAAAATGAAAAAAACGGCGTCGTCTTACTCTTTTGATATAACATTTCTCTTTTCATCCATTTTTTCATCTTCCTGTCTCTTTGTCTCTATCTCTGTCTCTCTTCTCTTTCTCTCTCTCACTCATCACTTTTCTCTGTCTGTCTATCTGTCTCTCTCTTTCTCTCTATGTCTCTGTCTCTCTTCTCTTTCTCTCTCTCACGCATCACTCTTCTCTGTCTGTGTGTCTCTTTTTCTTTATGTCTCAGTCTCTCTTCTCTCTCTCTCTCTCTCTCACACTCATCACTCTTCTCTGTCTGTCTGTCTCTCTTTCTCTCCGTGTCTCTCGCTCATCTCTCTTTTCTCTCTGTCTCTCTCTCGTTTATCTTTTTTCACTATTTTTTTTCTCTCTCTCTCTCTTTGTCTATCTCTCGAACATCTTTTGTTTCTCTCTTTTTTTGTCTCTCTCTCTATCTCTCTGTCTCTCTCGTTCATCTCTCTTCTCTCTCTCTTTTTTTTCTATATCTCTCTCTCATTAATCTCTTTTCGCTTTCTTTCTCTCTCTTTTTGTTTATCTCTTGCTCATCTCTTGTTTCTCTCTCTTTTTCTGTCTCACTCTCTCTCTATCTTTTTCTCTCTTTGTCTATCTTTATCTCTTTCTCTCTGTTTCTGTCTCTCACTCATCACTCTTCTCTTTCTCTGTCTACCTGTCTGTTTGTCTGTTTGTCTCTTTCTCTCTCTCCCTCACTGTGTTCGCCTTGTTCACTCTCTCCCTCATCTCTTCTCTATTTATTGAGCTCCCTCTTGATTTATCGATCCAACCATGTTGGGAACCCCAGTGGGCGGTGACCCCTAGCATGCCCACCTCCACGTGGGGGGCTGTGAGAGCAAGAGTGAAAAAAAATAAATAAATAAAATTTTTTGAACCAATCAGAAAACAATGGGGGTGGTGGGGGTCACTCCCACTGGGGGTCTAGGGCATTTTCCTTATCGATCCACTACAAGAAAATGCACTTTTAGCGACCACTTTGTCTCTTTCTCGCTCATCACTTTGTCTCTGTCTCTCTATCTCTATTCTCTATCTATCTCTCACTCATCTCTCCCTCTCACCACCCATCTCCTCTACCACATTTACCACTATTGCAAATGTCATTCCACTACCACCACTACTACCATTGTTGCCACTCCACCTCTACGATTACCATTACTACCATCATCACCATCACTCCACTACCACTACTACCACTACTACCATTACTACTACCATTACCTCTCCTCCCCCACTGCCACTCCATCTCCTCTGTCTGTCTCTCCCTTTCTCTATGTGTCTCTGTCTCTTTTCTCTCTCTCTCTCTCTCTCACTCATCACTCTTCTCTGTCTGTCCGTCTCTCTCATTCTCTCTGTGTCTCTGTCTCTCTTCTCTTTCTCTCTCTCACTCATCACTTTTCTTTGTCTGTCTGTCTCTCTATTTTTCTCTGTGTCTCTCGTCCATCTCTCTTCTCTCTATCTCTTTCATCTATCTTCTCTCTCTGTCTCTTTTCTCTCTCTTCTTTTTTTCTCTCTCGCTCTTTCGCTCATCTCTTTCTCTCTCTCGTTTATCTATTTTCACTCTTTCTCTCTCTTTCTCTCTATATCTTTTCACCTATTTTCATCTTTCTTTCTTTCTTTCTTTTCTTTCTCTCTCTCACTCATCACTCTTCTCTCCTTGTCTGTCTATTTGTCTCTCTCTCTCTTTCCCCCCCACTATGTTCGCGTTGCTCACTATTTCCCTTCCGTCTTCTCTATTTAGTGAGCTCCCTTTCAATTTATCGATCCACTACAAGAAAATACACTTTTAGCATCACTTTGTCTCTCTCTCGCTCACCACTCTGTCTCTGTCTCTCTCCTCTATCTGTCTCCTACTTATCTCTCTCTTTCACCACCCATCTCCTCTACCACATTCACTACTACTGCAAACGCCATTTCACTACCACCACTACTACCACGATCGCCACTTCACCACTACGACTACCATTACAGTATTTTTTATTAAAATATTACCCCTACTTCTACCAAATAAAAAATAATAATAAATTTTTTTTCATTAAAATAAAAATGAAACAAATAAATTTTCAAGCTTAGTAACTAAAATAAAAAAAAATATTTTAACAAAAAATAAAATTTTTTGACGACGACAACCCCTGTCGCAGAAAATAAATAAATTAAACAGCATTATTTTATTGTTTAATTTATTTTTTTTTTTTAATTTTGATTTTTTCTTCCCCCTCCCCCTCTTTTTCCATTCCCCCCCCCCCCTTTTTTTTCCATTCCCGCTCTGTTCCCCGCCGCCCGCCCAAAACCAAAAAACCCTAATCTCTTCTTACCCCTCCCTCTCTATCGATCGATCGAGCGGCGGCAGACGACGAAGAGCGGAGAGAGAGAGAGAGGCGGAGAGATGGTATGCGGCCACACATTTGCGAAGACCATATGCTCAATCTGCTACGAAGATCTCAAACCCATCGTCGAAGACCTTCAATCCATCTCCATTTGCGGTCACGTCTTCCACGAGCTCTGGTCAGTCATCACTCATTCATATTTCATATATATATATATATACACACACTCATTCACATTAATCGATTGAAAATTCTGTTATTCAACCTTTGTCTCAGACCTCTCTTGCTCCTTCACTACGCCGCACTCATGTCTTGCTCATTCACATTATCTGAAAATTTTTGCCTTTTGAGATTGGTAGTTTAAAGATTTGAACCAGGTTTGACTGTGGTCAGATTATAGATGGTAAAATCGTTTAATGATATTGCTAAATATTTGGCATACATGAAGGATAACTGCTACGATATTATGTAATTGAAACAAAGAGAGCTCTAGAACAGATGAATGTAGAGAACATATATTTATTGTAGATTTTGGCTTTTCTTCAAGGAATTAAAGTATGAACATTTCCTTTTATAGGTCTTTCAATTTGGTGTCTATGAGGATTGAGTAATGGTGGTGAGTCGATATGTTTGTTATGAGAGTTTACTATAACAAGATGATGTATTTCAGGTGAGAATTTGCAGCAGTCTGGTAATTCCCCAGATTCTTTAGCAGCAAATGAAATAACACTACTACAAAAACAGAAACCCCTTTGCACATATTAGATTTTTTGTTAGATTCTTTAGCAGCAGTCTGGTAATTCAATTCTAGTTAGATTTTTTGTTTCATTCTTTGCTAATTAGAAGTGTTATGATCTAATTAGACAAAAGATAAAGTTCTATTCTAGTTAGCAACTAATATAAGTGTAATTCAATTCTATGGGTATGGGTATGTGTAAATGTCAGATTGTCTAATTCTGGAGTCCAATGATACTATGACACTGCTAATTGTTCATATTTTTAAATATTCTTCATTTGTTTCTTAAGTATGAGCAACTAATATAAGTGTAAAGTATGGACACCTCTGTTATTTTGAACCAATTGTTTCATGGAAGCAAGATGAAAGCAAAATATGTACAAGTGTGTAGTGAACTTGAATTGATAGACCAATAACCCATGTCCTTCTCCTAGCCCAAGTGTCGAGTGTCTGTTGTAGGTTTTTACAAGCTTAGAATAGTCCATGTAACATAAGGTTGGACTAATGCCAACCATGTTTTCATAATCCTTTCCATATTTCCTCAACTCTCATCTTGCAGAACTCAATTGATGAAGTGGATTTCCTGGCAGTGATTCATATTCTTTATTTAACGGAGGATACAAAAAACATATAATTTTTTGTGGGATATTTTTTGACATGATAAAATACCCCACTTATTGTCTTTAACTTAGAAGAACATCAGGTTTCCTATAATAGTTTTCGTGCCTGGAACCCTGGTGGCATAGCCAAGACCCAAGAAGATTTAATAATATTTAGCCAAGTGAGAAAGCCTCTCAATGTTTTAGCCTTTCAATGTTTTAGTTTTTCTGCCTCTCAAATTGTGAAGTACATCTGATTGAATCTTGCTGCACAATATGTAAGGCTATGCAACTGCTGGTAACTCTTCCAGTTTAACAAGACCTTCAGGGAATTCTGTAGAAATAATAACATGCCAATAAGTTGCATATATAAACAATTGTAGTATGGAAAAATATTATATCTTTAAGTGTGCATGATGAAAAGACAAGTAATGAGTTGCCCCGTCTGTTCTTACTTTCTTGGTTCTATCAACAGCACATCAACTGATTCAGGTACCAAATTGCAACTCTTTATCAGCTATTTGCAACTTGGAATATTATTTAGTGTTTTTCCATCACCTACTGTGAATTAAAAGTACCAATTTGCCATTCTTTATAATCTTTGATTCTTTCAACTGTTGATTTTTTAGATTCTGAGATCAGAGAACATTGAATTTGTAGTATCTCCATATGAAGCTGATGCACAATTAGCATACCTATCCAGCCTAGAAGCAGAAAAAGGTGGAATTGTAGCAGTGATTTCAGAGGACAGTGATCTACTGGCATATGGCTGTCCAACTGTAAGAAATTCAACAGAACTTTGATATTGATGACTCAAGCCTCATTTTTAGCACTAATTGTCTTTTTATGTTTTGCATTGGTTGCAAGCAGGTTGTCTTCAAGATGGACCGCTATGGCAATGGTGAAGAGATAGTGCAAAACAAGGTTTTTGAGTCTGCATCTCATATGCCTTCCTTCCAATGTTTTGATAAAGAACTTTTCACAGGTGATTTGAGACGCTTCAAATTTATTTACAAACTTATAACACTAAAAATTATACAACCCTTTGCGGTTCCTTTCTATCATATATATGAACTCATTTGAGACAGGAGATACACTTATCTTCTAGCTTTCTCACAGGCATGTGCGTCTTAGCTGGCTGCGATTTTCTTCCATCTGTTCCTGGAATTGGAATTACGAAAGCTTATTCTTTGGTTTCCAAGTACCGGAACTTGGATCGTGTAAGAGTGCCTTTTCTCTTTGTGAAAATGAATTGCATTTCATTTTGTACTTGAATTGCTTTCACTACATTTCTTATTACGGTAAGAGAAGATATAAATAGGAAAAGACATGCTTCAACTCCATTGAAATAGTTCTGTTATTATATATGCAGTGTGCACTCTTTTGGAATAATTGCTTTGAAAAAACCTGGAACCTAGATAATTCTTTCATAACCAAGTGAGACTTCTCTTCAATTTTGCCATTTGGTGAGTTGAAATCTTCAGATTCAGTGCTCTCTAGACTGAAGTGTTAGTGACAAATTGTGGCAATTTATTAGAATTAATGATATCAAATATTAGGTACAATTATAGAAATGAAAAAAATGGTACATTGGTTTATTTAGACATTTGAACACACCGAAGGATAGATTTACGGTAACCTATGTATGTTTTGGTTGCTTAAGTTGTATCACACACAAGATTCTATTTGATTTCTCTTGTCTATTCACTTTTGATAAGATGTCGTGGATCAAATATATGGACCTCTATAAGAAAAACATAAATGCATCTAGGAAATTATATAAAAAAAAAAAAAAAAAACAGAACTGAGTGAGATTTTATAGAGAATTTGATAGAATCCATGAATTCAAGAAGCAAAGAATTTGTTAGTATAAAAAAAGAGGAACAACCAGTGAGTCTTGAGAGGCACTGCTCAAGATCCCTGTTTGGCATTCATTAGAGCAGAACCCAAATACACTCAAATTCATATATATATATATATATATAGAGGGAGAGAGAGAGTTTGTTGCTAGAACATTAGAAGAAAAGGAAAAAAAGAGAAAAAATAGTGTTATAGTTCATATTTAGATTAACTGATCTCATACTAGAACCTATTCCAATTTTAGTTGACATCAATATCTGTTGTTGTTTTTCTTTTTCTTTTCTTTAAAGGAAATTAGCTTTGTGTTTGGTCACATTGGTGCAATATATTCTTGAACAGGTGAATATATGGGTTCAGAGATTGAAATTGTTGATAGAATTGTATACAAAAATAAGAATCAGCACTGACGATGCTCATATTTTCAGTACCTTCTAAAGGTTGTTATTCCCTATGAGCAAATATGTGCAAATAGGTACATAAATATATGTAATGCATATAATTGTCTTTTTAATCTTAGTTTATCATATTCATGTGATGTTAGGTGAGGAGAGATTTGAGGCTTCTGCAATCAGCTCACATAGAAGAGATTGTTAGCTCCTCCTTTCAAGTTATCCATGGGACAAAACCTAAGCAAAAGGTGCAGCTTTTAGAAAGGTAAATTTAATCTTAATTCCCCGTCTATAATGTTTTAATCATATCATTAATTGGATTGATGGTGGTGATGATGGTGGTGATGAGCAGCACTGCAAAAGCAAGGGAACACAAGAAATTGAGGGTTTGTGTTGATTCAGCCATGGAATTGATGAATGAAGTGGTGATGAGCATCCTATTTCCAGCTGCTTTATTCTTAATTTTTTCAATTGTGAATATATGGTTTGCTCCTATTTCCAGCACTGCAAAAGAAGTTAGTTTTTTTTTTTGTTAGATTGGAAAGAAGGTAGTTAAAGTATAAGAATATTTTAATAGAAGATAGCTAAAGTAGATAGCCTTGTTGGAGTATATATTAGAAAAATGACTAGCTAAAATAGTAAAGTGAAGTTTTAAATAGCTATTTTAATTAGCCTTGTTGGAGATGCTCTAAGAAGCTAGAATTATGGGTACCTAGAATGCTGCTGCTGGTGATAGTAACTGCAATGTATGTACTCTCCCCCCTCCCAAAAAAAATGGAGTAAATTCGTGAGTTTTTATTTATTTATTTATTTATGGGTACCTAGAATTATGGTTCAACAGTAATAATAATATATCTTCACAAAAAGATCGTACACAAGCTGTATTGAGATTTATCATTTTTAAATACTATGCTCATTAGTGACCTCCTAATTACAATGTCATTGACACTGAGCTGCTATGGCATCTAATTGTTAACAGGGAAGTTACTTCCAAAAGGATTAAGATCAAGCAGAAATGATTAATGTTCCTATTTTGATTTGCTGAATTAACTTTTTACTTTATTCATATGCATCAGCGGTTTCTGGATTAATTTGTGTTTTTATTTTTCAGGTCAGAAATTTTTTGGAGAGATGCAAAATATGGTCCAAGAATTAAAGAACTTAGTTTTTTAAGTTTTTTCATTTTTTAATATATGTAAGCACAGTTAATTTGTTTTTATTTAATTCCTTTGTATATACTTTTGAATATTTAATTTTCATTTATGAAATATATGATGTTATTCTATTCAATATGTGGTTATGATTCAAAATATAGTATATAGTGTGTATTACATTCTTCAAATGTGCATACAAAAATAATATTGATTATTTTTCAAATATGTCGAACCCTTTTTTTATTACAGATTTTATTAGTTATTAATCACACTTAAAAGGTGTGATCTAAATGTTATTAATCACACTTAAAAAGTGTGATTAAAAATGACTCTTTTTAATCACACTTCCAAAGATCACACTTAAAAGGTGTGATCTAAATATTTTTAATCACACTTAAAAAGTGTGATCTAAATGTTTTTATTCACACTTAAAAAATGTGATTAAAAATGACCATCTTTAATCACACTCCCAAAGATCACACTTTAATAAAACTTAAAAGGTGTGATTAAATAACATACATCACAATAAAAAAGTGTGATCTTTATCTGTTTTTGTAGTAGTGTACCCAATAGAAAACTATTTAGACCATGGTTTTATGTTTATTTTTACTTTTTATATCAATAAAAATTGATCTTGTAATATATACTTTATTTCCATTTTTTTTTTTAATTTATTAATAGATATCTATTCGACTCCCCTAAGTTATAACCCTGACTACATTTGCATTGTGCTAGTAGATTGTATATATTGCAGTGCCGTTCCATGTATATACTTTTTTTTTTCCTTTTTTGTCACCGTGTATATCTATTCAAGTGTTGCTTATTAGAATATGCTACTATGCTCAGCAAAAGTGGAAACATGTGATGCAAAAAGCGTGCACTACAATGGCAGGCAGTGAAATGGACAAGAACAAGAGGAGGTTCTATATTTTTGCCGCTTTTGTCCACGTTAATGTTCAAGAAAGATCCACCATCTACAAGAAGAAATTCCAAGAGTGGTTTGAGGAAATGGAAAGCGACATGGAAAGCGACGATGGAAAAATAAAGGCAAATGCAGAAGCTTGGTTCTGTAAAGTTAAAAATGCGCCAAGTTCACCTCTGCAGAATTAAACCAAGCAAGACTATGTTTGGATGAAGGATTTGAAATTAACAAAAAATAGTGTCGTGTTGTAGTATCTTAAGTTTTTTTTTTGTTTTTTTTGTTTTAAATTTTAAATGGGGATTGTAGTATCTGGAGGTTGAATGCTTGTTGTGTTGTGTGTTTAAAAATCTTATGTCATGTTTGATTCACAAGACTAATAGTGAAGTATTAATAATCTTATTAGGGCATGTTTGATTGTGTGGATTAGAGCATGGGATTGAGATTATTAATCCGTGGGCCCAATTATCCTATGTTTGTTTTAACATTTTAGTTTAGGATTATTAATCCAATGGATAGTTAATCTAATAAATTTGTAGAATTATTAGTAATGGGGTAGGGGTGAGATTATTAATCCAATTGGATAGTGAATATTACACTAATTTAATAGGATTATTAATACTTCACTATTAATCTTGTGAATCAAACATGACCTTAAATTAGTGTAGTATTCACTATCCAATTGGATTAATATCCATTGGATTAATAATCTCACCCCTACCCCATTACTAATAATCCTACAAATTAGTTGGATTAATTATCCATTAGATTAATAATCCTAAACCAAAATGTTAAAACAAACATAGAATAATTAAGCCTACGGATTAATAATTCTAATCCCATGCTCTAATCCACCAAATCAAACATACCCTTAATCTATTAATAGCGTGGTTTAATATATTACGAGTGTGATTTGAAAGTTCCAGGTGTGAAGTGGTGACAGTGTTGTTTTGATTTAGATACTCTTTATTATATGTGGTTGGAATGAAGATTTTATTTCAAAATGTTTCAGATTATAACACATCATTCAAAATCCAAAATCAAAGTCTGTGATTTTCATGCCAATTTTGAATTTTAAAAGATATATGTCAATGCAATTCTTCCACAAACAAACACTGAATTATGAAATAAACATCTCCATCCATCTATGTAACGGAGAGGCATGAGCATTACAATATTAACATTACAATAATGAACATGTCCAATGAAAAAGCAAGAGAAAGGGGACAAACTCAAAGAAACTAATGTTTACACATAAAACAGATCCAATACAAAATTGGAATTCATGCTTACGTGGTCTGTCATCTGAGAAATAGCTGGTGTTGATGGGATTGTTGCCGTTCTCCATATGGATGAGTTCAGTGAGGATGGTATTGAAAGATTTGGGGGTTTTAAATTTGGGGATTTTGAAAGAAAAAGAAAAAAAAATATATGTAAAATTTTACTTAATTTTACACTTTTCATTTCTTTTTACAAATTCCTTTCCAAATCTTTCGATCAAACCCCACATTTTTGTCAAAATGAAAGTCAGGATTTGAAAATGGAGAAGATTTGAGATGTGTGTGTGTGCGAGAGAGAGTGAGAGTAAATGTGAGAGAGAAAGAGAGAGAACCAGATCAGTGGGAAGATGAGACTCGATGCGTTGATATGAAAGCTGTGAATGGCAGATCAGGATTGTCAACAATAAATTATTGACAAGGGTGGGTCTGATATTGTGTTTTTTTTTTTTTTCCTTTAATGATTTTTATTTTTATTTTTATTTTAATGAGTTTTTGAACTCGTTTGGAAAGTACGGTTTTGAGCTTTTTTTGATTAAGATAGTCACAAAAAAAATAAAATAGATTTTTTAATTTAATAAGATAAAATATCATATTTAACTCATAATCATTACATTCTTTCTCTCACAAAAAAATCAAAAAGATTAAAAGTCCTTCCTGAACGAGACTTTTTAACCCCAAATTAAAATAATCAAAAAAAAATTAAAAAATCAAAAAACCAACTCACTTCCCAAACGAACCTTTAATTGTTTAAAAAAAAATCTTTAGCTTGGTTATATTCTACTAGACGAAATAAATTTTTAGGGAAAAGAATACGCTAAAATAAATAAATTGCCTTTTTTTTTGGGTAAACTTTTTTAGATTTTTTTTTAGATCATTGAGGACTTAAAAATTTTTAAAATTAAAAAAGAAAAAGTACTAAAAGCATAAAATTCATTTTTTTAACTTTTTAGATAAAGTAAAAAAAAATTAACTAAAATATTAAAAAAAATCATTAAAAACAAACGAAAGTCGAACAAAAATACATACAGATTATTGTTCGAATTTTCATTTATTGTTAGTAATTTTTTTTTAATATTTTAGCCAATTTATTTGATCGATACTTAATTATTACATATTTAACCCATTACTATACACTATATTAGTCTACTTATTTATATTATTTTATAATTTTGTGTGACTTTATGTGTCGGAATATATTTTAGTGTTATACATAAATTAATGTAAATAATATATTTTAAATAAAATTAAATATATATATATATATAATAGTCACCTTTCGATAGCTATCCGTTATCATCATCATATCCAACATCATCATCATCATCATCCTCATCCTCATCCTCATGCTCAACACCATCCTATACCATCCATCATCACAAAACATAATCATCACCATCAGCGCCTTTATGCATTTATTATATATTTTATTTGGGATGAGCTTTCTTTCAATCCAGGATTGGATTAAAAGGTGTGTGGGGAGTCCATCACGGGTTTCGTTTCGATAGTTCAAAAATATACATATAAAAAATCATATTGATCAGATATTAATAACAATTTTATCAGATCAGATTTCTGTCAACCGTTTTTTTCACCGTCCATTTTTTTAATACAAAACTGATTTGATTACATAGTTATTAATATTTGATCAACGTGATTTTTTACAGGTATATAGTACTCGACGAGTTTTACACATTGAAATATCAAGATTATCCAAACGAGACCCGTGATAGTCTCCCACGGGCCCAATAGCACTCTTTAATCCGATCACAAACTAGAGGGAAGCCAACCCCATTTTGTTTACTTATTTTATTAATTTTTCCAGGTCTATAAATTGAGGAGCTCATAAGAGGGGAAGCTACACACGGAGGGGGAAGAGGACAGCAAGAGAGCTGGGGAAAAAAAAGTCAGTTTAGAGTATTTCTATCGTAGAGTGATAGTTTCACAATTGTATAGAACTAATTTTCTAATTTTAGAATTAAGATGAAACTCTAATTAATTGATTGGGGTAGTTTTTATTTAGTTTTGTAGAATTTTAATTGATTTGGGTACTGTTATATAACTTAAATTTTTATGCAAATATTGTTTTATCAAATTATGTGTTCATTGGTCATGAATACATATTATACAAATGATTTTTATGCCTGTATAATAAAATTGTTAGATGAGTCATATCTATTAAGATGGGTCGTGTATCGACCTTAGTTTAGTGGTGACGATCCGTACTAAGCGAAAATGATTCATAACTTTCTGATTTTAAAACACAAATCTTTTTAAGTGATGTGTCCCGACCAAGACACATCGTAGTACCCATTTCAATGATTCTCTACAATCTAAATACGAACAACCCCCAGTTATAAGATTAGTAGTGGATTCTAAACTCTAAGCTTTTCCCTTTATTATTTTCCATCCTCCAGCCAAAAATTTTTAAATTAAAGTCAACTTTCATAATTTATGTGGTTCAACATCCATTCTCAACCGCTATATTTCAAAGTAGTGGTTATTACTTGGTTTTAATCATTATATATTGGTGTGCAAACGATAATATCAAATTTTGGCACCGTTGTTGGGGATTACTGGTAAGTTGTTTAATTTAGAAATTTCAATTAGTTTTTCTTATATCTAACTTTTCTTTCTATATAGTTTTTAATTGTTTATGTAGGTGAATAAAATACATAAATAAATAAATAAAATTTGAGTTTGGTTTCATTTGCTGAAAATATATATATATATATATCTTATTGTTTGGAAGGTAGAAATTCACGTGACCAAACAAATCTAATTTCAAAAGAAATCGATGAATGGATTAAAACGGAGCAGAGTAAAACCCATGAATTTGGCTTTGAGACGTTCGTTTCTGATTTACTGTTAAGCTATAAGGTTAGGGAGATCGTGGGAAATTGGATTAGGGATAAAGGAACGTGCCATTGTTGTCAAATCACTTCCAGCATTCCTATTTACTGTAGAAACTATTAAGGGTTGCTTGTTTAAAAAAAATGGTATGTATAATTTATTTTTATTTTTTTTGAATTGTATATTTATGTTTTGTTTTTAATCTTTTTGCAAGTAAAATGATATAAGTATCTATATGGTGAAAAATCTAAACAAACCTTACACCCAGAATAGCTGAGTAAAGCAAAAGTAATTTTGTTTGAGAAGTGTACGATAAGGATGCAATTGACAATTTTTATTGAGATACTTTATCACAATAAGCCTTAGTATCGGCTCTAAAAGACTATTTCTTTTGCAATTTATGTTTTATGTTTTATTTATTTTGTTTCGTGTTTTTTTTATTTATAAAAAAAAAAAATTGTTTTTCTTGTGTGTATAAAATTTTTCAGTTTTCTTTTTAAATATATATATATATATATATAATTTTGGAGCAGTGATTGTATTGTTTCTTCCTCATTCTGTGCTGGAAATTATTAATTTAGTTGTAATTTTGTTACATTAGAATTATAATTGTGTCTTAGTCCGTTACACTATTTCTCATTATAATACTCATTTACTTCATACTCGGTCATATCACATGCACTTACTACGCAGATATTACTTGACTGATTTGGGATCACAACATTTGAAAATCTTGATGTCTAATGCGGAGACTATAACTCGTGTGGGATTTTGAGCCTATCATTCTTTTTGGAGGGTTATTTCATATTTGCTCTTAATTTTTTTTGATAGCTTATTATGTTGTTGTTAATTCTCATTATTCTTTCAATTGGTCAAAATCCATGGAAATCATCATTTTTATGCCATTTTGTCCATGTAATATATGGATCGTGTTATATTTTGAGAAATGATTTTAGGCCATCTTTCTTTGTTTGAGCCTTATTATAAAAATAAAAAATAAAAATTCTTGTTTCAATTACCACTTGTTAGCCCATTGAGCCTATACCGAATTTTTTTTTATTCATTTAGCCATTTCTTCCGGTGTTTCAAGAATGAATTTCACCTGTTATTTTGAGAGGAAGCTATTTTGTGAATGGAACAAGAAAACTGTAAGAACAGCCATTAAAGCTTATAACTGTTTCTAAGTGTATCTCTACAAGTAGCAATTGGACTTATGGACCTGTTGTACAATTTTCGTTTTTTAAAATTTATTTATTTTTTTCACTTTTTAGAACATAAAAGGAAAAGATGAATTTTATGATGCCTCACAGTTGGAATAGACATTTATAAAACTCCAAGGTTTTCATTTATTGGAATCGAATATGGGTTTTCATGGTTTAAATGGTCTTCAGACTCCAACTTTTTCTTCTCTTCATCTCTTTGATGGTTTGCCGTTGAAATGGCTGTATAACTTTACAAGGTGTTGTTCTCTTTGACCATATACACTACAACAAGTTGGGTCTTGAATGACGGAATTTTTTTGTCTCTAAAGAGCTAATTTCGTCACTATAGATATTTGTGAGGAAATATTTTCCTCACCGATTTCGTCATTGAATGTTTGTCACTAAAAACCGCCGTGACGAAAAATAATTTCGTCACCAATGAAATTACTTCAGTGACGAAATTTTTTGTCACCAATAAAACAACATTTTGTCACCAAAAATTCTCATTTTCATCACCAAATAATTATTCAGTACCATATTTATAATTTTAGTTGACAAATAAATTTGTCACACATGTTGATCATTGATGAGGAAATAATTTCATCACAATAAGATGTAAAGTTTACGAAATTTTTCGTCTCCAAAAGTCGTACATAGGTGACGAAATATATATATATATATACGTTACGAAATATTTAGTCACCAAACATCAAAATCAATGAAAACTTTCATATATAAATTGTCACAAACAATGTTTATTAGCGACGAATAATCACTGTCATAATAACAAGTACAAATGACGAAACAAATTCGTCACTAAATTTGTTCCATATTTTATATTTCAATTTAAATTATTATTTCACAAATATCCCTACTCATATCCCAATAGCCTTTTAATTGTACTAAGAAATCCACTAGCTATTATACACCACTCCACACAAAAATTCACTAAACAATTTATATTATAAATCAAAATATATCCATCAAACAACTTTAATAATAATCCCTTCAGTATAACAAAAAAAAACTATAAAAGCAAATCCTAAAATGAACTAACGTGGAGTCCACACACACACACATACACAACAACAACAAAAAAAAAAAAAAATCAACACTCAATCTTGATTTGCAACTACAACTAAGTATCAGTTCAGGGAAAAAAAATTCAACACTTGATTATGATTTGCAAGTATACTTCCAAACGTCATCAAAAACCAATCTGCAAAGAAAATAAATAAGAAAAATATTAACATATTATCAATTACATTGTATAGACCTCTCTATCCATGTCAATACAAATTGTGTACACAATGAGTTTGGCTTAACAACCAGAAGTTTCTTTGTACTTGGCAAGCTGCTTTTAATCACATCACTAACTTAGAGCAACTCCAATATTGCCTAACAAAAATACACAAAAAAGTAAACATAGAGTTTTGTCTCTACTTTGGTTAGTGTGTATTTTAACAAGGGTCATGCTAAGTAAAAAGTAACTAATGAATCTATTTTCATTAAATACATTTTGAAACTTGTTATATCTTAGTTAATAATTTCTAAAACTGTTGTGTCTTACCTCGCTTACACTTTGTTTTACTAGGAAGAAAAGAAGCTGTGTATTGTTGCTAAGCCTGTATTGGTTGTCCTGGTTTTATCCAAAAAATTGATTGACACTCTTTTTCTTTACCTGATTTAATCTCCGTTCCCCCCCTCCCCAAGAGAATGGAGTGGGTGTTGGTGTAGAAATGTGTAGTTTTATTTCTTGAATGCTCCTTTGAAATAAAATATGGATTTTATGATTTTGAAATTTAAAGAAAGTGGGAGAAGGTCCAATGCTATGTGTAGAGTTATTAATTAATAGTCAAATTTGATATTTTCTATGACCAAAGTGCAAAGATGACTTATAATTGCAGCACTTGTGACTAGTGGCATGTTCTTATGTTTTCCAAGGATAAGAGGACCTAATAGATGCAGGTTTAGGTAATGAGAAAAGCCATGGAATCATATGTATTAGTTTAAACTATGTTCTAAACATAATGGACTTATTGCGTTATGGGATTCATCTTAGTGCCACAATTAATTAGGACAACGTTTCATTGCATTGAGTTGTACTACTATTATTATCTATTAAGACAACTGACTTGTTATCTCAGTGTTCTCCTCACAGCTCATGGTCTGTTATGGCCCACATTTCTACCTATAAGTATAGGAAAAGTAAATATTCTTGTTGTCTAAAGTCACTTTTTGTGGCGCTTAGTGTTTAGTATGTACATTATTGATATTTTTGCAACATTATTCACATAATGTCCCAAGAAAAGACCGGGAGAGCCGGATACCCTAATGAATATATTTTCATTAAATACATTTCGAAACTTGTTAAATCTTAGTTAATAATTAGTGAAACTATTGTGCTTTAACTAGTATATGTTGGAAAAATGGTGTAATATAGGATTATTTTGGGCCATCTTTGAGCCCAAAATTGAGTGGGCCCAAACGTCTTTTGGGTTAGGTCCGAAGAGGTGATGTGTTTCTTGTCGCGTGGCAAGTCACACGGTGAAGACGGTACGTCAAAACCATTTATGAGTGAGTGGGACGTTGACGTCGTTTTCGGATTCGTGGAATTGAATATTTAAAGATTTAAATGTGGGTTTCCTTTTAATGGGTTGTCCTACATTGAAACTTTAAGAGAGCTTGTATATATATATATACGCTTTAGACTACAACAGTTGGGTTGAGCCCCAAGGGCACCCCGAGTTTGTAGAAGGGAGGAGTTATGGATAAAGTGAATCTTGATCAAAACCATCACACGCGCACGCCGCCGCCGCCGCCGCCGCCGCCGCCGTCCGTCCCGCCGAGCCGAGCCGGTTCTAATGTTAATTTTTTAGACAAAATTCTTGCGAGAAAATTTAATTTTTTGAACCGAAATAAGTTCAATTTTTGAATTTAATTTTTTTTGTCTATTTCATACCTCTTCTGTCCGAATTCCAGCAGTTCAATTTGTTTCAAATATTGTTGCAAACTGCCATGTATCTGTTCAAACTGCCATTGCATCTGTTTGAAATTCAAATATGAATCTGTCCAGTTTTTTTCATACCTGTTCACTTCAAATTAGCACCCATTCGGGTCAAATTTTTTGCCCATAAACACAGCCATGTTCTAGCAGTCTTTACATCGAAAAATCAGTCAAAAAAATATTGTTCTTGCTGTCCAGATTTTATTTGTTTACATTATTCTTCATACTAGTTATTTAGAGTAATATTCAGAAAGTTATAGAACACTAGGTTCTAGTTCGCCGGACAAATTTGTTAGAAATGCTTCTACAAATTTGTGAAGATCATTGTATCCTGGAAGATAGACGCCACATATCCGTAAGCACTGTAGCGGGGCGAATCTGTCTTAAGATTGTTGGAACAATCTTCTGTGTAAATAAAATAAATTGAAACTAAATCAAACAAAATAAAATAAAAACTTACATAATTTATTTTGTCGAACCAAATGGAAAAAAATAAAATAAAAGACCAAGTCGAGAATTTATTTTTGTTTGTCTCCCTTTCTCTTTCTTCTTTTACAAAAATTATTTTCTGTGGATTTACAATATAATATTCTGGTTGGAAAAACAAATAGTGATTATATGCTATTTGACAGATAGTAGTAATATACTATCTATTTTCTTTGACAACTAATAGTAATATACTAGTGTCATTAACAATTCAGAATATTTATTTGTGAAATTTTGTCAGAAATTAATTTTGATTTTTAGAAATTATTTTCTGAGTGTTCATTAATTAAAATTCTGTTTCAGTTTTTTAATTATTGAATTGTTACAGAAATTTAATTTTGTGTGGAATTAATTTGGTTAAATAAAATTTTATTTTATTTCCAAAATTAATTGAAAAATAAAAGTTACATTCTTGTTTCTTTTATTTTTACAGAATTTAATTCTGTGAATTTGGATTAATTTTCTGTGTAGTATAAATTCTAATTATAATTTTGTTTTATAATTTAGAATTCATGGCTACTGAAACAAATCCTCAAACAAGTACTAGTGTGGTGGCTGCAATTGCGCCAACCCCCTCTCCTGTTGTGACAGTACCGGTAAATCACGGTGAGAAGCCAGAAAAGTTCTCAAGAACTGATTTTAAAAGATGGCAACAGAAAATGTTGTTCTATCTTACAACTCTTAACCTGGCTCGTTTCCTCCGTGAGGCTGCTTTTATTTTGAAAGAAGATGAAACCGACCGGCAAGTGGTTGTTGCGGTCAATGCCTGGAAACATGCTGATTTCCTTTGCCGAAACTACATCTTGAACGAACTTGACAACACATTATACAACATCTACAGTCCTATCAAGACAGCAAAGGAACTTCGGGAGTCTTTGGAGAAAAAATACAAAACGGAAGATGCCGGCTCAAAGAAATTTGTGGTTGGCAAATTCTTGGATTTTGTGATAGTTGATTCTAAGACTGTGATCAGCCAAGTTCAAAATCTCCAACTCATTCTGCATGACATTCACGCAGAGGGCATGTCTCTCAGTGAATCCTTCCAAGTTACAGCCTTAATTGAGAAATTACCACAAAACTGGAAGGAATTCAAGAACTACCTCAAACATAAACGCAAAGAAATGTCTTTGGAAGAATTAATTGTGCGTTTGAGGATTGAGGAGGACAACCGCAAGTCTGAAAAGCGGGCTGGTAAGCATCCTATAGAGTCTAAGGCAAATGTGGTGGAACATATTTCAAAAACCAAGAAACAAAAGTCTTCTAGAGAAAGTTCATCACAAGGCTCTAAAAGAGGGGAAAATAAAAAGTACAAGTTTAATGGCAAATGTTACATCTGTGACAAAGAGGGACATCGGGCCAAAGATTGCCGTAGCAAAGGCAAAAGCAAAAAAAGAACAAGCAAGAAGCCTGCTCAAGCCCATATGACCGAAGTGGACAATATTTCCAATGGTGTAGATGACATCAATCTTTCTACAGTTGTTTCCGAAGCAAATCTTGTCGGAGATCCTAAAGAATGGTGGGTGGACACTGGTGCTACTCGCCATATCTGTGCCGACAAAAAGATGTTCACATCTTATTCTATAGTGGACAATGGTGAACAACTTTTTATAGGCAACTCCTCAACTTCCAAAGTTGAAGGACAAGGGAAGATTGTTCTGAAGATGACATCTGAAAAGAAACTCTCTCAACAATGTGCTGCATGTATTGGACATTCGCAAGAATCTTGTTTCCGGATCTTTGTTGATTAAGAATGGATTTAGGCTAGTATTTGAGAGTGATAAATTTGTACTTACTAAGAATGGGATGTATGTCGGAAAAAGTTACATGTCTGATGGCCTTTTTAAGATGAATGTAAAGACCGTTGTACCCTCAGTTATTAATAAAAATACATCTTCTTCTTACTTGCTTGAGTCTTCAAATATATGGCATGGTAAACTAGGACATGTTAATTATAGATCTTTGCGTAGATTAATTAATATGAAATGTTTACCTAAATTTGACATTGATTCAAATCATAAATGTGAAATTTACATTGAGGCAAAATTATCCAAAACTCATTTTCATCCAATTGAAAGAAGTACGGAACCACTTGAATTAATTCATAGTGACATTTGTGATTTTAAATCAATTCAAACTAGATGTGGGAAAAAATATTTTATCACTTTCATAGATGACTATACTAGATATAGTTATGTTTATTTAATTTGAACCAAGGATGAAACTTTGGAAACTTTCATTCAATATAAGAATGAAGTTGAAAATCAACTTGGTAAGAAAATAAAAAAAACTAAGAAGTAATAGAAGTGGTAAATATGAATCACCTTTTGGTGAGTTTTGTAAAAAACATGGAATAATTCATCAAACCACTGCTCCTTATTCAACTCAGCAAAATGGAATTGCTGAAAGGAAAAATAGGACTTTAAAAGAAATGATGAATGCCATGTTAATAAGTTCAAGATTACCTCAGAACTTGTGGGGGGAAGTAATACTTTCTGCTAATTATATATTTAATAAAGTACCCCGAAAGAAAGTGAATTAAACACCTTATGAAATGTGGCATGGAAGAATACCATCCTATAAATACTAAAAGTGTAGGAGTGTTTGGTTAAAGTAGCTATTCCTAGTCCTAAAAAGACTAAGATAGGTCATAAAACCATTGATTGCATTTTCATTGGTTATGTTAAGAATAGTAGTGCATATTGATTTTTGATTCATAAATCATAACATTCCGAAATGCATGTAAATACTATTATTGAATCTCGGAATATATTTTTCTTTGAATATGTATTTCCAAATAAGACTGGACAAGAGACTAGTAGTAATAAAAGATCTCATGATGCTATTACTAGTCAGGATCAAGAACATAAACATAATCAAGAGCAAGAGCTAGATCAAAATAAAGAAGAGGAACTTAGGTGTAGTAAACGTGCTAGAACCTCAAAATTTTTTGGTCCAGATTTTCTAACATATTTATTAGAAAATAAGCCTTTAACTTTTAAAGAGGCTATATCCAGTCTTGAAGCTCCTTTATGGAAAGAAGCTGTCAATAGTGAAATTGAATCCATATTGCAAAATCACACTTGGGAATTGGTGGATTTGCCACCAGGTTGTAAACCTCTTGGGTACAAGTGGATTTTCAAAAGAAAAATGAAAGCGGATGGATCAATTGACAAATACAAGGCAAGACTTGTGGTCAAAGGTTTTAGACAAAAAGAAGGTCTTGATTACTTTGACACATGCTCACCAGTTACTAGAATAACATCCATTAGAATGCTAATTGCCATTGCATCTCTATACAATCTAGAAATTTATCAAATGGATGTGAAAACTGCTTTCTTAAATGGTGAGTTAGATAAAGAAATTTACATGGAACAACCAGAAGGTTTTTCTATTCCAGGGAAAAAAAAGAATGTGTGTAAATTGGTTAAATCATTATATGATTTAAAACAAGCGCCAAAGCAATGGCATGAGAAATTTGACAAGGCAATGATGTCAAATGGATTTAAAATTAATGAGTGTGACAAATGTGTTTATATTAAAAACATAGATAAAGGTTATGTCATTGTATGTCTTTATGTAGATGATATGCTCATCATAGGTAGTAATAATGATATGATTAAAACTACCAAAAAAATGTTGAATAAACATTTTGACATGAAGGACATGGGCATTGCTGATGCAATTTTTGGTATGAAAATTACCAAAACATCAGAAAGTTATGCTTTGTCACAATCTCATTACATTGAGAAAATACTTGACAAATTCAGCAAAGATGATGATCATCTTGCTAGAACACCTGTAGATGTTAATTTGTTTCTATCTAAGAATGTACAGGAAAGTATTTCTCAATTAGAGTGTGCCCAAATTATTGGAAGCTTAATGTACTTGATGAACTGCACTCGTCCGGATATAGCTTATGCAGTAAGTAAATTAAGTAAATATACGAGTAATCCAAGAGTAGAACACTGGAAAGTTATTATAAGGGTTCTTAGATATCTCCGATTTACTTGTAACATTGGGCTGAATTATACTAGATATCCAACAGTACTTGAAGGATACTGTGATGCAAACTGGATATCGGATACTAGAGATTCAAAGTCCACCAGTGGGTACGTCTTTACTCTAGGTGGGGCGGCTGTTTCTTGGAAATCTTCCAAACAGATTTGCATTGCTAGGTCTACTATGGAATCAGAATTCATAGCTTTAGACAAAGCAAGGGAAGAGGCAGAATGGCTTCGCCACTTCCTTGAAGATATTCCAATATGGCCAAAACCGATGCCTGCTATATGCATACATTGCGATAGTCAATCAGCAATAGGTAGAGTACAGAGTCGTATGTATAACGTTAAGTCACGACACATTCGTCGTCGACATAACACCGTGAGACAACTACTCTCTAATAGAATTATTTCCATTGAATATGTGAAGTCTAAAGACAACATAGCGGATCCACTAACCAAAGGGTTAGCAAGAGAGTTAGTTGAGAATTCATCGAGGAGAATGGGACTTAAGTCTATTAAATAAGAGTTACCACAACGGCAACCCAACCTAGTTGACTGGAGATCCCAAGATCTAGGTTCAAAGGGACAACCGAGTTGTGAATGACTCAGAAGGATCACTGGGAGTCCAACTCCTACCCATTTTTATGATGAAATAAGTGATGTCTACAGCGTTTTAGGTTAAGTAAAATTTTAATGATTCTTATATCAAGGTAAACCTAGTGAAGTATGGCAGGATACTCTTCATAAGAATCACCTATGTGAATGTAAACTGGGCCAGTTCTATGAGATTTGTGTAGGGCTACAATTCTCTAGAGCACTCATGAAAGACCAAGTTGTTCAGGGCCAAAATGAACATAATAGTGAGAACTAAACTATGTCTGGGGATATACTGTGTGAGTTCTATTGTCTTAATTTACACAAACGGCTGAACAGTTCAAGACATCATGTTTACTGGTTAGCTAGTAAATCCGATAGTGTCTCACAAGGGAAGGTTTAAAGCCAAAAGCTACCTATCATTTGCAGAATATTTCCAATTTCTGTACTCTCTGGTTTTAGATTATGTTGTTGCATTTTCTCTCCGTCAAATTCCATTCATGTGGGGGATTGTTGGAAAAATGGTGTAATATAGGCTTATTTTGGGCCATCTTTGAGCCCAAAATTGAGTGGGCCCCAAACGTCTTTTGGGTTGGGTCCGAAGAAGTGATGTGTTCCTTACTGCGTGGCAAGTCACACGGTGAAAATGATACGTCAAAACCATTTATGAGTGAATGGGAAGTTGACGTCGTTTTCGGATTCGTAGAATTGAACATTTAAAGATTTAAATGTGAGTTTCCTTTTAATGGGTTGTTCCACATTGAAATTTTAAGAGAGCTTGTATATGTATATAAGCTCTAGACTACAACACTTGGGTTGGGTCCCAAGGGGCACCCCAAGTTTGTAGAAGGGAGGACTTATGAACAAAGTGAATCTTAACCCAAACCACCACACTGTAGACGTCCCCGAACGACCCGGGGGAAATCCCCCCCGTTTTGTTCATTTGGGCTCACTACAGTTCAGGACTCAATGTCACGGTCCTGTATCTAATCTCGCAGAGTGCAATGTAAGACCGATGAATCATCAAAGAGTCCAAATCCGGCAAATCATTTTGGGAAACTGATTTTTTAGAAAGAAATGCCAAACATGGACTATTTTGCCAGATATAGAGTCGCCACCTAAATATTTTATTTTGGGGGAATTTAGGAAACCCTGACTCGTGTCTAAGGCCACGTGTCCGTTATCACCAAAGTTGCCTCAGCTCGAGAACTTGGGTACGATTGGGGAAAGTCAGCTATGAGCACCCCCGCTCGGCCGATCAAAGATCGGCCACTACTAAACATGATATCTTGTTTTTGAAAACACATGCGTTCTTATTCCGATGTATTAGCCTAGAATTACTACGTGATGCACACACCACACAAGTATAGACTAGATCGCCTAATTTGGAACAAAGCAACGCATATCCGTTTGTTTGGAAAATGGTTTGAGGTTTGCTACTTGCAAGTAGGCTAAAATACGGATTTCAATGAATTGTCCCAATTCAAGCAATCCAACCTTCACCCACAGGCATTCAGACAGTTATGTCATATAAGCAGTTAGCCTCATGGCAAGTATGCTTTCATGTTAACACTCACATAAATGCAAGATGCTAAAGCATAAACACTTACAATGTACTCCGAGCCAAAACAAGAAACTAGTTAGTAATCATGTATGATCCTAGTTCATGTTAAGATGGCTAATGCAACGCATGCAAAATGCAACTAAGATAGGCTTGGCTATCCTAAGAATGGCATATGAGATGTGACAATCCAATACATGTATTCAATTTGGAATTGAAATACAATGCAGTTAGCGTGATGCGCCGAGCCCGGTGCATGCAATACAGATGAATGATGCAAACATGCTATCATAAGTATGCTAATTGAAACGTGCCCTAAAACTAACCATTGAAAGCAGGTAAGTAAAAGGGAGAAAGAAGTGGGGGTTGGAAGATATGCACATACTCACGCACACTTATTACAAAATTCGCTCTCTCGACGGAGGGTCCAAAAGAATAATACAAATTAATTAACTAACAAGCTAATTAAATAATCACAAAATGACTTAACTAATTAACAAATCAATTAAGCTAAGAAAGCAATAAAACAGCCTCGGGAAGAGGGACAAACGTATGCGTGCTCGGCTCCGCTCGGAAATCCAACGCCATACTCATGCTGTCTCTGTTTGCACTGTTTTATGCCTCTGAAAATTGCACAAGTCCCAAGGATGTTTCTGAACCACCTTCTGAGCACTGTGGAAGGTCACTGGCCAAAAGGCAAGGCCACCGGCCATGGGAAACTGGTCATCAACCATGTGTGAGGCTATCGGCCAACAATGTATAGCCGACCGGCACTGAAGATGGCCGACCGGCCATCTCTTCCTGCAGAATCCTGTTTTGCTGCAGCAGAGGGCAAACAGAGCATGGCAATGCATTTTCAAAGCAATGTTTGCACAGCCACCCTCCCTACCATGTCATGAACTCAAGGGAGTATGGCCCTCGGTCCTCAGGCCACCAATCACACATTTCGATGCATGATGGCCAAAGGTACCAAGTTTGCAAATCAATGTAAATGAATGCAACAAAACAAATGAATGCTACACACTCTATCATGTTAAGATCAAAAGCGTCGGCGACCGAGGATTGAGGTATGTTTCGTCACTTCAAGTATGAAACGTCTCTCGATCCTTGTGTTTGGTTTGACACTCCAAACTAAACACAATGCAATGTATGTATGCAATGTGGCTTAAGTATGTACATGAGGCTAAGGTAACAAGCATGCCAAATGCAATGCGACCTATCATGCAAGCTAAGCTAATGCCACATTAATATGCCAAGTATGCAACAAGGTTATGTAATGCAACTAGTTAAGCAACATGCAAACATGCCAACATGATATAATGCAAGGATGCAACTAATGTAATGCCACATGTCAAACATGCAACTATATACAAAGATGGACTTAAACCGAAATTGGAAGACCTCAGCCCATCCCAAAATAGTGGCCAAGAGTACTAAAATGATGGTGCCAAAATGCAAAACAAACATGCAAACCAATGGGCCTAAGGCTAAGGCATGCAAGGCAACATTCAAGAACACTCAAAAGATGACAAACATGGACATTAGACCAACAAAATCAGAGCTATGGAATGTTAGAATAAGCCCCAAAACCCACTTAAATGACATCCCAAATGTCTAAACATGGTGGCATACACAATGACCAACTCTTGAGGCACAAAACTACAACACTTCCAAGCATTGAAAGAGAGCCAAATGCGAGTGCACAAGTATGGAACATGGACTGAAATATGGTCTCCAATGATGTCAAATCATAAGAATAAGCTAAGTAAAGCATGCTAGTGACCCGCACTCCCAAAGCTAGCAAGCTAGAATGCATGATGGCTATACAAATCATGGCAAACATGATCAAAATAACCAAAACCAGACCTCAAGCATGGCAAAACAAAGCCAAAATCTTCTTGGAGCCAAACCAAAATCATGCTAAAATGTCATCTCATAACATGATGCATGTTAGGCCAAAACATGGGATTACAAGGCAAGTGTATGAAGCATACATGGCATGTCTAAACCAACTTGAAAAAGAGGTATAACATGGCAAAACAAAGCCTAATACCTACTGAAATGAAACTAAAGCAAGCTAGGCATACAAGCTACCACACAAGCCACTTGTACAAGCATCAAAGACAACAAGGAGAGAGGGATGGCCCTCTCCTTCTTAGGACCTCAAAACACCATCCCCACCACTGAAATCCCTCTGGATTTCAGTGGTGAGAAGGCCAATACAAGGTGGTCCCGGAGCTCACAAAAAAAGCACAAAAAAGAAGCCAAACAAGGCCTAAGAAGGGGTAAATGACCCCAAACACCAAAGTGATCTCAAACAACTATTTTAAGCACTCAAAAATAGAACTTTTATCAGTTATAAGTTAAGCTCAAAAATAGATGCAAGATAGGCTAAAAGCTAGTGCAAAAATGGGGAATATAAAGCAAAAGTGCTCACCCTTGAAGAACACTTCAAGAACACCAACCCCAGCCCTTCCTTTGATCAAAACTGACTTAAAAACTCTGAAATCAGCTCCTTAGCACCTCAGCAACTAAAGGATAGTGTAACACTAGGTGCTTTAGTGCAAAAGTGTGAACAAAAACACTCTTTAGAACACTATTACACACACAAATCAAAAGATAGGGAGATATAGAGATAGATATATGTATAACTCCTAACCCTAAATTCCAGAACCTCTGAGAAGGGAGGAGGGCCTCTCCTCTTATAGGAATTCAATTCCTAAGCTTCTAAGAGAAGCTAACCAAGGGAGCAAATCCCTCCATACACGTGTATGGAGGGGGTGTATTGTGGATGCCAGCTGTGCCAGCTGGCACAAAATATCTGCCAAAAGCAGATGGAAAGGGGTCGACCAGCAGAAATGGCCAATTGACCAACAAAAGGGGCCGGTCGACCAAATATAGTGCCGACCGGCCAAAACTCTTGGCCGATGGCAACAAAACAGGGCCGGTGGCAACATGCCAAGGCCGGTGAGGTGTGAGAATTGCCAACAAGCCTCCCTCTACCCTCCAAAGAAAAAACCAACAAGTGTTTGGTCCAACCAAGCACAAAACAGTCAAGTTAAGAGATCCTGAGGCAAGGCGCGTAGCCGAGACCTCCGAGAACTCAAAACGAACACGAACATGGATGATCACCGAGTGTTCAAACGGTGACGTTCAAGTCTTGAGGACGGTCAAAAATGGGGTGTCTACACACACACGCGCCGCCATCGCCGTCCGGCCGGCCGAGCCGAGCCGAGCCATGCCGGGCGCGGGTGTGGGTTGTGGGTTGGGTCGGTTCTAATGTTAATTTTTTAGACAAAATTCATTTGAATTTTTTCCAAAATTCTTACGGGAAAAATTAATTTTCTGAACCGAAATAAGTTCAATTTTTGAATTTAATCAATTTGTTTCAAACAGTGTTGCAAACTACTGTGTATCTGTTCAAACTGCCACTGCATCTGTTTGAAATTCAAATATGAATCTGTCCAATTTTTTTCACACCTGTTCACTTCAAATTAGCACCTATTTGGGTCAGATTTTTTGCCTATAAATACAGCCATGTTCCAGCAGTCTTCACATCGGAAAATCAGTCAGAAAAATATTGTTCTTGCTGTCCAAATTTTATTTGTTTACATTATTCTTCATATTAGTTATTTAGAGTAATATTCAGAGAGTTATAGAGCACTAGGTTCTAGTTCGTCGGATAAATTTGTTAGAAGTGCTTCTACAAATTTGGGAAGATCATTGTATCTTGGGAGATAGACGCCACATATCCGTAAGCACCGTAACGGGGCGAATCTATCTTTAAGGACAGAGTGTCTCACACTCGACTTGGTCTTTTATTTTTATTTTTCCATTTGGTTCAACAAAATGAATTCTGTAAGTTTTTATTTTATTTTGTTTGATTTAGTTTCAATTTATTTTATTTACACAGAAAATTGTTCCAATAGTATATACTAACCAACATGAGAAAAATAAAACATAAAACAAGCGAAACTTACCAAAATGGCGATCTACGTGTTCATGGGATACCACCTCCTCTAAATTGTCCTTTGAATGGATCTCCCTGCATAGGGCAACCTAAACAAGAAACAAAAAAGAAAGAAAGAAAACACCGATGACTGGTGACAATTTCAATTGGTATGCTATGCAAGTAGTTTGGAGCACATATCATCTAAATTAATCAGCAACTCCATCTGTCGTCCTATTAATTGAGGAAGAGTAGAGAACAAAAAAGCACACATAATCTAAGTCATGTTGTTTTTCCTTCATCAGTCAAACAAGCCTGAGGTTTAAAATTATGCCCACGAAAGGAAAAACAGAGGATTATAATTTATAAACTTTCCTTACTTTTCCCCTCAAAAGCTTCCCCCTGGAACATTTTTCTCTCCAACCAATCAGAGCATGTGGCAATGGAAGATAAATTATGTCTTTACTGAATCCTACTTTAACCATGTTCTATGCTCTTCTTTTTCTTTTTTTCTTTTTTTGGGAAAGGTGAGTATGTGGTAATGGAAGATAAATTGTGTTTTTACTGAATATTACTTTAATCAAGTTCTATCCTCTTCTCCTTTTTTTTTTTTTTTTGGAAAGGTGAGTAAAAGATATTTTTGTTGTCCAAATATTAACAACAAATCCACGAAGTGCAGTATGAAAGTTTTCAACCATTCAATTTAATGTTATTGTTTGGACCTCACCAATATATACAGAGCAGAAAATGTTATTCCTGCAGATGCAGACGTAACCAGCATGTAACTGATTGTGTACAGAGGTTTGTTCAAAGAGATACCTGAAAGGAAAAGAAAAGGTCAAATATTAGTATCTTGGCGATTTGAAACGTATAAATTTGTGGATTTAAATCCAGATTTTAATTTCCTGGCATCCCTCTCAAATGAACAGGAGCACCCAAGGTCAATTTCAGCCAAGTAGAAAAAAATAAAAAATAAAACAGAATTCTAACATTGGCAGTGCAGAAAATCCCATTTAACATTATCATTATTTCCCTTAATTTTTTACTTTTCCTACTAATACCTTGTCTTCTTAAAAAGTAAAAATAATAAGGAAGGAGAAAAAGGATAGTCATCATTAACCATACCTACTAGGGCAAGGAACAATCCAATTCCCAAAAATGAAAATGAAAATATGCACCAATTATATAACCGCTCTTTATGGTCCTGCAACACAATTCAGAAACGTTAGATTCTCTTTATTTATGTAACTAATAGGAACACAACAGATGATTTCGGCCATTCACAGTATGTATCTCTGAAATAAAATTGTGCCTCCATGAATGAATTGTCTTTTGAGTCCTCTAATAAAGGGAATGCTTACATTCTAAAAGTGTAATATAAGGCATTAAGCAATAATATTCTTGGAAACTGTCTCATTTTCATCCAGGGAATGCGCAAAAGTATTAACTTAATAGCAATAACAGATGGCCATTTATCTAGATCTATTCTTAAATCTTGCATGCATTGGCATTAATTTTTTTACAAAGTAAACTCACCAATTGAGTTTTGTGAAATGCTAGGTTTCATGAAAAAAAATATCAAAAAAAACTTCATGAAGATTCTCCATCTTTAGATTAGTTTGTAGTGTTTTATTGTATGTCATGCAATCACCCTTAGATTAGTTTCATGAAGTTTTTCTTGATATTTCTTTCATGAAGCGTAGCATTACTCTTTGAGTTTTCTAAGAATACACGTGTCCATTAAAGTCTAGCAGTAAACACCAAAATTAAGAGAAAAGATAAAAAAAAAAGGTAGAGAACAAGGGAACAATCAATTGGTGACAAGATGTCTCACCTGTAATTGTCCAAAAATGTGGCCATACTGAAGTCCAATTATGCACGTCACAGCAGCTATCAGGGAACTTCAAATACAGGGTGTCAATAGTACACATTATTACAACTCCTTGAAGGTTTAATAAACTATGAAGTACAGTCACTTCTGCATATCTAAACTCAAACTATTAAACAAATGTTCCTGAATCATATAAGTTATAAATCTAAATATGCTTTCATGACTAATCCAATTTAAGGAACCAATTAATTATAGTAAAATATAAATGACATCATATTACCAGTTCAAAATACCAATATCTCAAGTGTATTGCATTTTCATGTAATAACAATGAAGACAACGATGATAAGACGATACATAATAGAATAGAGGTTTTGAAGTACCATCATGAAGGAAAAAGAAAGGATTAGATTGGTCACCTTAATATACCTTCAGGATTAAAAGGAGCATGACACCATGACGGTGAATTACCTGAAAGTTAGCCAATGCTGGAAATATTGCATTCCTGTGAAGGGGATACCATATAGAAATCAACTGATTGCAGAATGTAAACCAGAATTTTACAAAATTTTACCTTCAGAATAGAGTTACCTTTAAGTTTCTATAAACAGGTTTTGTATATAGATGATTAAGACCAAGAACACAATGATCTATCATTCCAACAGCATTACAGGCAGGTACATGATCTCCTCTTGTGGAACATGTCACCTAATATGACAAACTCCATGAATGGAGGATTTAGATTATTTAACAAGTTTTTGTAATATGGATGATTATCTTCTGTGTAATTTCTCACATATTAGCAAGTATTCTGCTATTATGTATGTCCTAATATCAAATAGAAGAAAGAAATGAGTTGATGCTTAATGCAGTAATATTTGAGAATCACTATAATCACTAAGAATGGCATAGACATCCTTCTGTCTTAAGTTGACTTGAACACTACAAAACATGGTTTCCATAATAAATCACATGCTCTGAAAAAGCATGAAGATTGGAATATTCAAATTCAACAACAGTGATTGGAGATGAAAGTAAGCTCACACATGTATTTCATTCCACTTCAAAGTCAACAAACTCACCTTCCAACCAAGTCACAATAAACACACACACACACAACCACACAAAAAAACAACAAAAAAATAAAATTAAGTGTCTTCCTACCAACATCCCTAAAATTTCCAAGAGAGTGTCAACTTGACAAATCGACTATTGGTAGGAAAGTTAAGGAGTATAGAGCATAATCTTACAGTGTAAACAAAGCTTCCATTTGTGGGAGGCATAGAAGTTGAGCTCAGTAACTCGAATTTCCAATCTAGAACATACAGGCCATATGACAACCCCAAGTATACTACCAACAAGGCACATGCAATGCACCTACAAAACAGCATTTCACATTGTCACCAACTATTGAAGGGCACAAACTGAAAGAGGTAGAAGATTAAAAAAAATGAATTTTTTTCTATTTAACTGAATTAACCATTCATTTAAACATAAAATGTTTCAAACTTCGTTTCAAAAACTTTATGAACATCAGTTCATCTTGTGAAGAATTAAAAGTGGAACAAATGGAAAGTCCGCAATCAACATTGAGTGGGTGGATCATACCCATGTATAAAAATTTAATCTGCTGAATTTCAACAATTATTTGAAAGTTTCAATACGAGAATCACATAGTTGCATTTATTTATTTATTATTTTTAATTTAAGTATAGATAGATTTCTCACAAAATATATAATTGGGCATAGCATTGTGATTTGGTTGCTTGGTTAATTTTAAGTACAATATAGTTTTAACTTAGATTATGATTTGTGAATTTAAAATCATCTAAGCTTATATGGTGCATATACGAAATGAGGTGATCCACATTGAACAATATGTTAAGGTGATCGATTCTCAAGACATTTTACTGGTATAATAAGTCACAAGAATGTCTAGTAGGATAGTTGAGAGATTAAAGTAAAGTCAAATATTTTCTATTTCTTTTCTTTTTTTTTATATTGATAATGCATCATCATACTACCCGATGTTTGGAAGGGTAATAATTTTTTCAGTTTTCATCATGATGCTCAACCTGATTCAATAGAATAAATGCTTGACAATTTAGCATATCTGAAGTGAATGAGGCTAAACATCCAAGTATTCGTTGTCATCATTATCAAATGTGTTAACTACTCTTTCATGCCTCATAAAAACTTTGAAAGATGAATCTAAATGTTTAGTGAAATATATTAAGGACAGTTAAATATCCACCAAAACCCAATATTTCAACCCATAAAAGGAAACAAAAGAAGTAAAATTAAAGTTTCTTCAAGTTAATAACTCCAACTTTTCAAATACTATGCACAAGCCTTGAACATTACAGAACGTAAAATGATGCCAGATATGGTAACCAACCATTGCCAATAATATCTCCTGAAAAAACCTACTCCCCTCCACCTTTGACATGGAAGCCATATCTCACACAAAACTGCCACAATGTATCCAATGGATATCCTCTGGATTGAATGAAAAGATGCAAAAGTTCATTATTCCTAATAAAACAAAGCAGGGTTGCAATAGAGAAACACTTCCCTCAACTATTATTTGTACCACACATTCACACTGGTAAATAGGTTTATTATGTTTATGACCTGGGTGGTTATCACTGTTTTGACAATATTGCCAAAGTTCAGTGAAGTGAAATTCCTGGCAATTTAGAAATATGACAGTGTTCTATGTCAAAAATTGAACCGGTAAAAGTTAATAGCCTATGATTAAGGGATCTTATATTGAATTTGAAGGTGAATTTTGAATGTTTAACATGGTAAAAGATCCATTTTTGGTGAAACCCATGCATATTAACATGCATTGATTAACTCTAAATAATCCCTCTATTTTCAAAGAGATTGAAGTGATCTCCATGAATCTATGTACAGCTGGGTAGTCATTTGTCGAATACACATAAAACAACCAAGCAAATAAGTAATTGTCTACCTACTTACCACAGATAAACATTAACAATCAAATGAATCATGCCTCTACCATTCAATCCCAAGAAATCACAACCTTTAAATGCAAAATATAGTCCCAACAAATCACATATGGGACACTGCGTGTCTCATTAGTTTCGAAAATTAGGGAAAACATTAATTCTGAAAATTAAGGAAATCAGAGATAGAAAAATAGAGAAATTAAGTGAGTGAGAGAGAAAGAGGACCCATACCTGAATATACAAAACAGAGAAATCGAATAATAAGAGGCACTGATGGAAGAGAACACACGACACTAAAGGAGACGGGTGGACGGGCTCGGAGATACGACGTCGGTGGCGCCACTGAAGGAGGAGAACGGGCGACGTCGGCGGCGGCATTGGAGAAGAACACGTTGAAAGAGGAGGACAAGGGGCTAACCCGTGTTTTGTTTTGACAGAGAGAGGGAGACAGAGATGAGAGAAAAACTGATAAACACAAAAATAAAAAAGGGGGAAAAATTGCAGCCTATTTTTTTTCATTACCGCCTAATATGGCAAAATTTTACCTTCAAAATTAGTGATAAAAATATGAAAAATAGCTTATAGCTCGAAAAGTCCAAGGCTCGATTGGCCTGAATCACAAAACGACGTCGTTTTGTTATTTTTTTTTATTTTTTTTTCCTTCTTTCTCTTTTGTATCTGAAACAGGAGAGAGAGGAAGAGAGAGAAAGTGAGAGAAAGCGAGAGAAGAAAGAGAGGGAGGGTGAACACAGAGAGAAAGAGAGATGGCAATAGGCGATGGCGACGGTGCGACGATGGCGAGGGTACAAGACGGTGATGGGCGACAGTGCGACGATGGCGACGGTGCGAGACCTGTGTTTGTTTGTTTGTTGTTTTTTTTGATTTTGAAAATTTGTGTTTGATGATAATGATGTTGTGTGTTGTGGTAGATTTGTGTTTGGTTTTTTTATTTATTTTGATTTGTTTGGTTTGTTGTGGTAGATCTGTGTGTTGTGTTTGATGATGATGATGATGATGTTATGTGTTGTTGTGGTTATTGTTGATGATGATCTATGATTGGTCCCCTTCCCTGCTCCATCTCTTCTTCTTCTTCTTCTTCTTTCTTTTTCTTCAACCTCTCTGTTTCAGAATAGAGAGAAGAAAAAAAAACAAATAGTGAAACGACATCGTTTTGCGATTCGAGCCATTTCGAGCCTCAGCTTTTTCGAGCTACAAAATGGAACTGTAAAAATATATTCCTCACCAAATGGTCTTAAAATATTTAAAATCAAGTTTCTAAAAAAATATATATTTAAAATTATTGGTGACAAAAATATATTCCTCATAAATTAGTTTATAATTGGTGACAATTTTTTTTCTCACCAAAAGTGTCAAAATTTTGGCGCCATCCAAAAAAATTAGCAGGAAAACTTTCGGTAACGAAACTTAATTTTTTTTTTCTCACATAAAAGGAAGTATTTATTGACGAAAATAAATTTCGTCACCTATTATTTTTGTTTTTTTATTATACGTGACAAAATTTATAATTCCTCATGGATTATTCTTATTTAGTGACGAAATTTGTTTTCTTCACTAATTTATTTACCAAACCAACAACAAAGCTAGATTATAAGCTAAAAAAATTGTGAAGATTGAAAACCCATAAAAAATTTGAAACAACTCAATTAAATTGATGCAATACAAGGAAAAAAAATAGAGAAAAAAGAACCTGAGTTTGATGCAGAGAGTGGAGTCCTACGTATACAAGAAGGGCAAACAATAGTATAGGCATTGAAGGTGGAGTAGCGAGGGCAAAGATCGATGGTGGCGAGGTAACATACGTGTGTTTAGAGAGAGAGAGAGAGATAGAGTTGATAAACAGAAAAGGGGTAAAAAAAATTAATATCCTATTTTGAGAGTGAGAGAGAGAGAGAGAGAGAGAGAGAGAGATGATAAACAGAAAAGGGGTTAAAAAATTAATACCCTATTTATTCATTTTTCAAAAACAATTTTCAAAAAATTCTACTTTCTTATTTTCCGTGTTTTTTTGTTTTTACTGAATTTTTTTAATATTTTGAGCAATTTGTTTAATTTTTAGACATACCTAACATAAATATACCTAAAAAGTAAAAAAAAAATTGAAAAAAACCTTTTAAAAATTCACTAAATACCAAAAATACAAAAAAAAATACAAGAATTCAGTACATTTTTTATATTTTTATGTATTTATTAATTTTTAAAAATATTTTTTCACAAATTTTTTTACTTTTTAAATACATCTAAGTAAGGTGCATCTAAAAACGTAAAAAAAATGTTTAAAATTTTAAAAATATTCACTAAAAACAAAAAAACAAGAAAACCAAAAAACTCAATTTTTAAAAAACTTAATTAAAAAAACTCAAATTTGACCTTTATAGTAAAATAAATATTAAAATTTATTAATTTAAATTATAAATTTTTAAATTTGTTTTCAATGTAAATTATTTGTCTATTTTTATTGATTAAAATTGGCCAAAAGTGATATTTTAGACATTTTTTGTATACCTTGGTTTGAGAATAGATTATTTTAACAACTTTTTGACTAAAATATGAGTTGAAAAAAATCAGTATGTTTTGGATGATTTTTAAAGTTTTTGTATAAGGGTTTGATTTCTCTCAAGTTGTCATCTCAACTTAAGAAAGCATTTGGGTTTTGTAGGCCCATTTTGAGATCGATTTCAAGAATAACCATCTATTTTTTGTAATACAAATTTAATTTATACATATACCCATATCCAATCATCTTTTTTTTTACATAAAAATTCTACTTAACGAGTCATAAAAAGCGAATGGTTTGGATCATCGAAATTGGTCCAAAAATGAGCCTACGAAGGCCAAACACTCTCTAAAGTTAAGATGATCAACATGACAGAAGTCAAAATGTGCAACAAGTAAGGGAGAAAAGAGAATATTTGACTATTTTATGTAGTTATTTGGCTTTTAAACTTTTTTTATTAATTTTTTTTAATTGTTATTGTAACTTTTCAAACTTGCCCTCAGAGTTTAATGACTAAACTAAATGAAAATAAAAAAATAAAAGGATTTAAATTGACAAAATTAAAAACTTAAGATTTATTTTGTTGTAAGAATCAAATCCAGGAATAGTTTTTGTAAATTCTTTTTTTTTTTAGGGTTAAATTTCTCCCAAGGTCATATCTTAATTTGAGAGAACTTGGGAGGTCCATGGAGCCTCGTACAAATTTATTTTCGATAATTTGAATCATTTATATTGTAGTGTTCTCAATGTAAATCATCTATCTATTTTCATTAAGTAAAATTGATAAAAAAAAAAATAATATTTTGGTCATTAAACTTAATTAAAAGAATATTTTAGACATTTTATATATACTTATATTGAGTTAAATGACCAAAATATTATTGTTCCGTCAATTTTACTTAACATAAATAGGCATATGATTTTGATTAAAAATAAATAAAAAATTAGGGTTTCATTAGCAAAATTAAAAATTTAAGATTTATTTTGTTACAAAAGTCAAAATTTGAGAATTTTTTTTTAATTTTTCCTATTTTTTTTTTAGTTTCTAATATTACCTATCTACTTAAGTATTAGGGTAAAAAATTAGGGTTTCATTGGTAAAATTAAAATTAAAATTAAAAAATTCATTTTGTTTTGAAAGTCAAACTTTGGGATTGTTTTTTTGGTAATTTCTACTAATTTTTTTTAGTTTCTAATATTACCTAGCTACTTAAGTATTCACCTTCATTAAAAAATAAAAAAAAAAAAGAAAAAAGACTTTAATTAAGGATATAGTTTGATATTATTAAATAAATTTTATTAACGTGTACATTTAAAACATATTTAGACACATTATTTTTTTAAAAAAAAATTATTCATTCACATTCTTAATCTTCAAAATAAATAAATTAAAAAGGACAAATACTTCGATAATCTTCCACTTTTCTGAAACTTTTATGCTTCATTTCCCTGGCCCATAACCATGGCCCAGCCTGCATAATCAAATAACCCAGCGATCCATTTGCAATTCAATGTGTTGTGCAAAAAAATAATTTAACAAATCTTCATCTAAGCGAAATGTTCAGTGAAAAGGACCAGACAGTCAACATTGTAGCCGTTTGGCATGATGGGTTGGGTTGGGTTGGGTTGGGACTAAAATAGTTACAAAAAGAGGCTAAAAAATATTATATTTAAAAAATAATTATTTTATTTTTTTTCTCACAAAAATAAAAAAAAGTTAAAAAGTCAATCTCAAACATTTTTAACCTCAAATTAAAATATGCAAAAAGTTAAAAAACTAAAAAATCAACCTACATTCCGAACGAAACCACGTTGTTTTGGGAAAATCATATGGGGCCATGGAGTTACCTGAGGAAAAAAATATTCGGCATAATCATCACACTATTTTACATGGTGTTATTCATCACTAAAAATTCATAAATGAGATTAGGTAGATAAAAATATTCAGCATAATGATCACACTATTTGATCTATATCTTGCGCTCTAATTACATTTGTTCGCAAGACATTTTTTTTTATTCAAATGATGTTGAAATTTTACATTTATTCTAACTTTAATGACATTTAAATACATGTTCATAGACATAGTAAGATCAATAGTAGCCATTTTATGGCAGAGAAGTATAGACATTTCATGTGCATGATCACATAATTTTCTCTGGTCAATTTTATTTAGGTCCATGTCCTTAAAATTATTATCCACCCAGATTTTTTTACATGGATAGTTATGTAGTAGAGATTAAATTTGTATAGTATGAGAGTTTATATATAATATAAATTTGAACTACAATATGATAATTATGAATAATTTATGAGTAATTAAATCTGGATTCGTAGTATTACTGTAAAATTGTTGTCCACAATTTATTTATGGGAAACACTATGGTGGGTGTACATCATATATAGCTTATAACTAAAAGGAAAAAATTACATGACTTTAATATTCTGAGTCATAACTAAAAAAAAGAAAAAACATCATAATTAAACACAATATGAGACATAATTAAAGAATTTATGAGTTATAACTAAAGAAAAAAAATTGATTATAACTAAAGAAGAAAATAACATAATTAAAAATAAATATGATATACTATTTTTAAAGGGATGTATATTAGAATTTCTCCTTACTTATTTATTTATTTATTTACACACACAAATTGCCAAAATATGCTTTGCCCAACAATTGTCGAAGTCAAAAACCACATTTTGAGATCCAAAGTTGTCCGGACTTTCTATTTTCACCCAATCAGTCGGCCCACCCTGCATCTAATAAGCCAGCGATCCATTTTCCATTCTTATCAAACCAAATTTTCAATATTTTGTTTTTAAAAAAATTGCTGGTCTACAACTCTGCCATTAAGATGTGTTTGGATGGAAGAAATCAAAGATCGGGAGTTGATATCTCGTTCTTAGCAATCTCATTTTTAGTTATGTGATAGCTGGCGAGTGTTTGGATAATTAATAGAGTATAAACCTCAGTATGTTTTTAATCTTATATTAAGGTTGTTATTTGTTTCTATGGATATGACTTTGGATTGAAATAAAAATCCAATAAAATACATAATTTTATATTTACCTTAGAAAATTGGAGTTTGAACATGATATGCTCTAAACGAGGAACTATTAAATTGCACGAGGAGGTGGGATACAAAATGGGAACGAAGGGCAAATTCAAACTAATTGATTATAAATTATATAATTAATCGATTAAGAAAAATACTTGAGATACTTAATTTATCACTCTCAAAAATCACTCATAATAATGTGTTTGATAAGTGTTAAATTTTGATTTATCAAACATTTTTCATATGGAATCTAATCCCAATATCATATCATAATTGTCATTTAAAAATGATAAATTACGAGATGTATCATTATTGTTTTATTAATTTCTCCTCATAATTCTGGACCACTCCAAACATAAATATATGATTACACAATCCAAATGATAATCCCACGACTATAGAATCCATTTGATAATTTTAACATTACGAGATGGGTATATTAATAAGTCTTCTTGACTTTTTGGTGTACCAAAAAGTTCTATTTTAATTTGTCATCATAAAATTTTATTTTATTTTTTATTTTTTTGCAGCATTTTCCTAAAAAGTATCACTAATTTTTAATGACAGTTGAAAAATTTGTCACAAAAAAATATTACTAATTGTTATTTTTTAGCGACAGATTCAGAAAATCGTCAATTTTTTTTTTTTAGCGACGATTCTCACAAAACTAGCTTTCGATAATGAGTTGATAGACACTTTGGCCCCGTTTGTTTAGTGAGTCAGAGAAGGGATTGAGATTGGTAGTGAGGTGAGACCCACTAATATTGTGTTTGTTTTGAGAGATGAGAAGGGGATTGATAGTGAGCTCCGGATTAGGATGAGTCTCCTCAAGGAGATTTGGATGGATCTCCAGGACTTGATATTAGAAAAATAGTCCAGCGGACTATAAATTTTTTTATTTTTATTTATTTTTTACATGTCGGGCATTTTTTTTTGAACATTAATATTTAATTTTTTGTATTTTTTGTTAAGTAAAAATCATTATTTTATTTGTTTTATTTTTTCTGAAAATTTTTTATTTTATTTTTATTTTTTTAAAATTTTTTACATGTTGGGCATTTTTTTTAAAACATTAATGTTTAATGTTTAATATTTTTGTATTTTTTTTATTTGTTTTATTATTTTATACAAAAATAATTTAACAATCTCTACACTAACAACTATCATCAAAACAAACACAATTTTACTTAATCCCCTCACTATCAATTCCCTCCATTCTACCTCTGAAAACAAACAGGGCCTTTAGTCTATATAAATATTTGTGGATGCACAGATGCTGTTATAACATGACCTGTGAGTGATTAACCTCATTTAAAAATATTAATATAATGTTTGGTTTTAGTTTTTTGGCTTAAAAAGTACAAAGATAAAATTGACTACATAAATCAATAAGATAAAATGTCACATCTAAATCATAATCATTATATTTTTTTTTATCACAAAAGTCAAAAAAGCCAAAAATAAAAACCAAATTAAGCTAAAAAAGTCCAGCTAAAATAGCTAAAAACCAAACAATAGACTATTTTAACTTCCCAAACGAAGACTAGCGTTTGTTTGGCATCATCTAAAAAAGATAAAAAGTTAAAAAATTACTAAAAAAAGCAAAAAAGTTCATATTTGGATGGGAAGGTTGTGTCTGACTAGGGGTGGGCGCAGGTTGGTTGCGGCCACAGAACTTTTAATCCGCCATCTATCCGCCAGATTGGCGAATTTGAGAAAATCAATCCGCATCCATCCCTCAACCCAGCGGATATGGATTGAGCGGATTGGCGGATGAATGCAAATCAGTTTGGCGGTTTTAAATTTTAAAAATTTTCAAAATAATTTAACTTGTGCACTTCCTGAAAAAAAAATAATATTACAGTTAAAGACTTAAAAAAGTATTACCATCACTGCATGTATACCTCTGTATTGTTACATCTATCTGTTTTTAAAAACAAAAACCAACCAGCATATATTATCTTTTTTATTTATTATTTTTAGAGTTAGATTTAAAAATCAAAAAATATAGATAAATAATACATTTATTTTTTTTAATTCAAAAAATATATTCAAGGTGAAAACTTTTTTTCAACAGAATATTTAAACTTTTTTTTAATTGAAAACACAAATAAAATATCTAAACAAATTAAAAAACACAAAGTTTTACAAATTATTAGGGGTGCTTGCGGTTTGGCGGTTCGGTTATGGCTAAATGAATCTCAAATCTGTCATCTGTCCAAAATTAGACGGATTGAAAAAAATCAATCCGCAATTATTTGCTCGTCATCACGCATCTATCTAAAATACAACGAATCGACACGATTCGATCGGTTTAAGCGAATCGATTTATCCGCTTCTCACCCTTATGTCTGACAACTCAGACTTTGCATTGCATTACACAAGCAATGAAGTCAAATGCAAATGACACTTCGCATTGCATTTTCCCAAATGTTGCTGACGTGGCACAATGTAAGCCATTAATTCCATAAATAAATTTAAAAAAAAAGATTTGAAATACACTTTTTTTGCTCAATAGTGCAACTACATGTGTCAAAAGGGTAGAACAGTAATTTTAATATTTGTTACAATATTTTATTACATATTTTTTCATAAAAAGTCAAAAAATTATTCTAAATATAAATATTTTTTTCTCTATTTTTTTAACAAAAAAATTAAAAATATACTTATATAACACATCCCAAACAAAATATAGAGTTTATGATTGTGGGATAATCTGAGCCCAAGGGATCCTAACCGAATTGGTCCAGACCATAAAGGAAAACCAAGTTGGTCCAGACCATAAAGTAAAACCAGTATGAAATCATCCGGATAAAATAAAGGAAATATCATTTTGTCATTTAAATTTTCATCAGAAAATTAATTTGGCATTCAGATTTTATCTTATTTTAATTTGACATTTGAACTTTTTGAAATTTGATCAATTTACCACTATCGTTTGATTTCGTCTATAATCAAATGAAATGTGTTGACGTGACACCAAATTTTATTAAGAACTTTATTTTATCCTCCAAATTATACCTTAAAAATCAATTAGCCGCAAATATTAAAAGAAATATTAATTAATAATTTTATCTCAAAAATGAAAAAAATTTAATTTTAAATAAAAAAATTGAGTATTAATCCTGTTGAGTATTCTTTAGACTGTAATTTCTAACTTTTGTGTTAAATTGTCATTCAATCGATGATACGACTAGGTAATCTCAATTTTGTAAGCAAATCTCGACATATTCATTTTTTTCGTTCAATATAAATTTTCAAATTTCAAAAGAAGATGTTACTCTCATTAGTGTGGTCTAAATTTTTTATCTATTGAATTTTGAAATTACTATTAGTCGATCAATTCGATTGAAATTAATTTGGGGAATAAATTAGTCACAAGAGTGTGCGTGCACACACATAAAGTAGCCAAGAAATTTTTTGATCAATTAGTTTCTCCAAGATCGACTCGAGATAATTTGGGACTTAAAGAGATAATTCTAAATGAGAATTTTTATATATTTTAATTATTTTTTTGCGAAGTATATTATTTAAAATTTATTTTTTTCATTATTGAGATAAAAAATTATTTATTAAATATTTAAATTTAATATTTTTATATTTGGAGGGCTAATTGATTTTAAGGTATAGTTTGGGGGACAAAATGAAGTTCAAATGAAATTTAGTGCCATGTTAGCATATTCCGTTTAATTGTAGACAGAATCAAACGACAGTTGGTAAATTAATCAAATTTCATAAAGTTTAAGTGTCAAATTAAAATAAGACGAAATATGGGTGTCAAATTGATTTTTGTGTAATAATTTGGAGGACAAAATAATATTTCCTTAATAAAATATTAAAATTAAGGGTGAATTACAAATAAATTTATGAGATTTGTTTAAATTACAAATTAGTCTTGTAGCTTTTTTTATAAATTATAAATATTCATTTGTCAGAATTTTTAATTGACTTAATAATTTATTAATAAAAGGGGTTATTTATTATACGATTAGAAACTTGAAAATATATGATGTAATTTTTAAAACTACAAAGAGAAATTCGTATTTTAAACAAATTTTAAAAATTGTATTTGTAATTTACCATATAATTAAAATAAATATAAAATTTTAGTGACAAATAAATCAGACTAAGAAATGTAAATTTTGTTTTACTTAAAAGATTCAACAGTGAAGCTAAAACTTGGTGCAACAGACGTTCTCATTAAGCCTTTTTTTTGAAAAAAATACGACTTAGCAGTTTCTCATATCATTCATACAAGTAATTCTGTACAGATAATTGAACTACATAAACACTCTGTGTGCTTGTTTTGCATGGGATTATCAGATTAAAATAATCACAAAAATATAAAATAGGTTAAAAAATTAATAAGATAAAATATCACATTTAAACTATAATTATTTCACTTTTTCTCTTATAAAAATTAAAAAAAACCTGATTCAAATAAAATTTTTTAATCCTAAACAGAAATAGCCAAAAAAACACAACATACGAAACATTTCTTCTTTATAAAAAAATCTGGGTGTGAATTACAAGATAGAACAAAAACATAAATCAAGTAGTGAGTACTCGGTGTGTTTAATTTTTTCTTATGTACTGAATTTGTATGTCTTGAACTTTGTATATCTTCTATTCCTTCCGTTTTAAAATATTAATTTTTTATTTTATTTTTTAGGAGAAATTACTCATAAATCCCATTTTGATAAATGTTACTCTAGTTAGTCCTGAATGTTTTTTATTAAACCATTTAGTCCTAAAAAACATCACCAACATCACTTAAAAACATCATAAAATACATCATCCAACATCATAAAACATTATCAAAACAACATCATCAAAATAAATTTAAAACAACGTCAACATTATCACAACAACATTATCACAATAATATAATAATAGTAACATCGTGAACATCGTAACAACATATCATCATCAACATTATCACAATAATATAATAACAGTAATACATCATCAACATTATCACAACAACATCGTGAACATAATGTTCCTGATGAACATAATCGCTTTGGAACATAATCGTTAATTACCAACGAACCCTAGATTTCAAACGATGAATCCCCTGATTCCGAATTTGGGTTTTGGGTATGTCGGGACATGTGTTAAAGGTAACCAAATCTCTGAGTCTCTAATGGGTATTAGATTGATTTTTACTCTGTTTTGGGGGTTATGCTCAAAATTGTCGCGATTTTGGTTTGATCTTCGAGTACGAGATGGATTTGCAGTCGAAAGAGGACTAATGTTCAGGGGTGAAGCCATACCTGGAGAACCTAAGAAGCACAAGAAAAACCGTTTGGTAAGAGAGAAAATTGTCGCGATTTTGGTTTGATCTTCGAGTACGAGATGGATTTGCAGTCGAAAGAGTTCTCTTAACTAGTCGCTCTGGCCTCTCTCTCTCCCTCCCTCCCTCTTTCCTTCCCTGTGTCTGTCTGTCTCTGAAGTCGGGGTTGGATGTGAATGTGTGATTGTAATGTATATGAAGGTGGATAAATGCTGATCAAAAAAAAAAATGAAGGTGGATAAATTATGATGATGTTTGAACTTCATTTTCTCAGATCTGGGTTTGTGTGTTTAGGGCTAATAAATTATGATGATGTTTGATAAAAAAATTGTTATGATGATGTTTGTTAGAAAAAAAATTGTTATGATATGATGTTTGATCAGGAAAAATTATTTCATCGTTTTTTTGGATGTTTGATGTTATTTTAATCATTATTTTGATGTTTAATCGTTATTTAAAAAATTGTTTAATCTTTATTTTGATGTTGTTTTAATGATGATGTTGTGATGTTTGACGTTATTTTAATGATGATTTTTTATGTTTAATGAATAATGTTTGATGTTTGATGAATAATCCTAATGTTTAATAGTTGTGTTTGGTGTTTGATATTTGATGTTTGATGAATAATGTTTGATGTATGATGAATAATCCTAATGTTTAATGGTTGATGTTTGATGAATAATCCTAACGTTTGATAATGTTTAATGGTGGATGTATAATTCTAACGTTGACAATGTTTTCACCAAAATTATACGAATAATCTTGATGTTGGTAATGTTTGATGTTTGATTAATAATTCTGACGTTGCTAATGTTTGATGTTTGATGAATAATGTTTCACATAAAAATACCTATAGTAAGCTTTTAGAGAAATAGGACCTATTAGTCCAAAAAAAAACATTCAGGACTAAATGGTTTAACATTTCTAAATTTGGGATTTATTGGTGCTTTCCCCTATTTTTTGTTATCCCAAAACATTAGTTTATTTTAAAAAATTAATAACAAAAATAATATAAATTTTTTATTTTATTTTTTTTTAATTCATTAACAACATAAAAAGTGTAATTATGATAATTGATATTTTAAAAAAAAAATTGTACTATTAAAGAATAATTTTGAAATTTAATTTTTTAAAATATAATAATTATATTATAAAAAAATAAATTCTCTAAAAAAATTATTGGCCTTGTTTGGTTTGATTTTGGGAATTTTTTTTTAGAAATATACTCTACAAACACTTTTTTAAGAATAATCAAACCAAACAGATTTTCCTAAAAAAATTCTCAAAAATGTGTTTAGTTATCCAATTTCCAGATTACTTTTGAAACATGTTTGCAAAAAAGACAAACCAAACAAATTTTTGTACTTTTATCTCGAAAACTACTCTACAAAAATGTAAGCTAAACAAGCTTTTATACTTTTTATCTTAAAAATTACTTTACAAACAAATAAATTTTTATACTTTTTTACTTCAAAAACTACTTCACAAACACAAACCAAACCTACCCATTATTTTGAGAGCAAGGGAGTGTATCTGTTCACTTGTTATCTTTGTCTCTACTATTTTTTTTTGACTTTTCACCCTGCTAATAATTTAACCTGTCAGGTGTCGAGTTTTTCCTGTACCTCCAATTATTGCTATGCCTATCTTTATTTAAATGAATAATTCTATGAACCTAGCTGTTCTTATTTATCTTCAATTTATTCCGAATAATGATATGTATAATGATATATGATTGAAATTAAATTGGTATATCCAAATTATCTTCAATTTATTCCGAATAATGATATGTATAATGATATATGATTGAAATTAAATTGGTATATCCAAATCTATTTATAGTGTAATTTAAATTATAAAATGATACTTTTAAATAATTAAATATATACACACATCACAATGATGAGATATCATTTTTTATTTTTTTATAACCAATTTCTTGATACTGGAAAAATTCTATTGCGGTGGCCAGCATATATTGACATATATCATAATGTATTTAAGTTATGTCTGGTTTTGATTTTTTTGATTAAAAAAATATAAAAAATAAAATTAATTACATAAGTTAATAAAATAAAATATTACATTCAAATTATAATTATTATATTTTTTTTCATAAAAATTAAAAAAACCAAAAATAAAAACTATACAAGATTAAAAATTAAATTAAATTAAATTAATTAAAAAATTAAACTATTTCAATTCTTCCCAAAGGAGGACTTCAAATTTTGATTGAAATGAGAGCACATGTAACTCCCGACAAGCATTGACACAAATAAACCGTTTAGGCGCATCCACGTTTCACTCGTTTGACATGATGGGTTGATTTAAATTGGGTTAGGAATCTTTGTCTTTACTATTTTTTTGGCTTTACATTCTGCTAATAATTTAACTTGCCAGGTCCGTACCTGAAATTATTGCTAGGTCTATCTTTATTTCAATGGGGGGTTTTGGGGGTCAGGTCCGTACCTGAAATTATTGCTAGGTCTATCTTTGAGCTATTTTGGAAAGACGGTAAAAATCAATTTTTTTACTTTTAACCAAAATTTTTTAGAGTAATTTGAAAAATTGGTAAAAAATTATTATTTTTTTGAATTAATATTTATTTATAATATCACATCACACTAAAATAACTAAAATACCCTCGCTCAACTTAAAAAATTATAATGGAGTTTCAATGGGGGGTGGGTGTGTACCTGAAATTATTGGTAGGCCTATCTTTATTTCTTTTTCCTCCGGGAGAATAATTTTGATAATTTGAATCATTTAATATATAAAATTCGTTAAATATTATATGTTTATAAAAAAATCATGTTAATCGGATATTGATAACTACGTAATCAAATTAGTTTTGAATAAAAAAAATAAACGGTGAAAAAATAAACGGTTGATAGAAATCTAATCCGATGAGATAGTTATCGATATTCGATCAACGTGATTGTTTACAAACATATAGTACTCGACGATTTCTACACATTGAACGATTTGAATTATCAAAACGAGACTCGTGATGGGCTTCCACGGACCCAACAACACCCTCAAATTCGATCATGGACTGGAGGGAAGTCAGACCCTTCAATGAATAACTCTGTGTACCTACCTACTCTTAGGATACGTTTGACATGAATTTTTTTTTTTTTTAAATTATTTTAGTCACAAAAAGACAGGACCCATTTGGGAACAGACTATTTTAGTAACTTTTTAGATTTTTTGCTAAAACAAAAGGTAAAAAAACTAGTATGTTTGGAATGATTTTTTATAGTTGAGAAAACCGTGCGTGATAGCTCATGCGCAGGTGGAACTCTTGAAGTTCTTGATTTAATGGAGTGAGAACCTCGGCTAGAAGAGCAATCCTGGTTAAAGAACTTAAAGAACTTGGTTCTTAGTTATTGACAAAGTAGGCTGCAGAGTCTTAGTCATGTCAAACTGATGTATGGTGATCTCGGTTGTAAAGGATGGAGTAAGTCTTAACCGACGTGCTATATGGATAAACGATATAGGTTCTATTATCTCAGGATGCCGAGGTAATAGAACCTAGGGGGCAGTTGTGAGGACATATTTTGTGAATGACAACACATGGCCAATGTGACACCGAAGTGTCAGCCGAGATGCCACGTGTCTAGGTTATAACACCGAGGTGATCTCGGCTAGGTCGATGTTATCTGCAGAGATACCGGAATCCGAGATGAGCGGATAAGGGACAAGAGTCCTAGAATAGGGGTGAACCTTAGTCTGGATAAAGATAAAGCTCTCAGGGAGTTTATCTCTATCTAACTGGGAGTCTAAGATGAGTATTGAGCCAAAGTCCATTGAAGCTAGGCTTCTACAGGGATCAGGTTAGTGCTGGCTATAAAAGTAAGGCACCCTCGTGAGTCTAAGGTACGTTTTTTATATTCTGGCTAGTGAGTTAAGCACTATTTGCTATCTTTGATAGATAACTGAGTACTTACTTGATCGTCGGAATGCCTCCGGGTGGACGAACCACCACCGGAGTCTTATCTTTCTGTGACAGATTGTTCGGATGCGATTTATTTTGCCAGTGCTCTCTTGCTGGGTTCTTGTTTGACAGTGTGGTCAGAAATCAGCACCCACACCTATCGTAATCCCAAATATACCCTCACCAAAATAACATTTCATTTTTTAACTGACAACCTCATTCTCAACTCCGGCGACTCCTTCTATAACCTTCATCCTCCATTGGAGACCCTCATTTAGCTATCATTCTTCACTAGCAGTCACCATTACCAGCCCATTCCTCATTGATCCACCTCACTTATCTTCTTCTTTATCTTTTTCTACCCTAGGTCTTTTTTCCTCTGTCGATCCACCACTGTAACTATCACCACTGTCGCAACTACCCCATTTTGTACCCATCTTCTCTATCAACAATGAAGAACGACAGTGACTCCCTCACTCACATCCTCTCCATCATCAACGATGAAAAAGATTTGTGGGATCTGACTCCCTATCTTGTAGTCAATGAATTTGTTTGAATTAGTTTGATAGTTTGTTTGTTTGCTTGCTATGTTGGTTTGTTTGTTGCAATGACTAATAAATAAATTGGATTTTTATTTTCAGAACTGAGTAACCGAACAAATCCTTTATGTTCGGCACTATGTTACCGAACCAAAAGGATTTATTCAGAATTGTGTTGCCGAACATTCAGGATTCGCTCATCACTGTGTTGCCAAACTCACTCTGTCGTCGTGAACTTCCAATTCATTGTGAGAGTGAGCAAGAGAGAGAGGGGGGGATGAAAACCTAGGGTTTTTAGAAGAAGACCAAGAAAAAAAATAAGAAGAAGAAGACGAAAGAGGAGGAGGATAAGAGGGAGATGGGGGTAACAGAGAAAGGCTAGGTGGCTACGGCTGACGGCGAGGGGTTGGGTGGTAGCTTTGGAAGCTGTTGACTGGGATGAAAGTGATGGTGGGTTGGTCGCCGGAGAGTGTTGGCGGGAGTGGAAGTGGTGGTGGGATGAGAGTTAGAGTTAGACTTTAGAAATAGTGATGGGGACAAAATTAAAATTTAATATTAAGACAAAATTATAATAAAACAAAATATAAAAAAATAAGGGATCCTACAAAGAAAAATAAGGACATTTAGAGCATGTTTGTTTTGAAGGATAAGGGTGTGAGATTGGACTATTAGTCCCACTAGATTAATAGTCTATTGTTTGTTTGAAAAATTTTGCTCTGGACAAATAGTCCTCCCGTACTATTAGTCCTGTAAATATGGGACTATCCTATCCCATGGGGGGAGATGGGATAGAAACCATGATATTGGTATCCCATGAGATTATTTTTTGAAATGTCTATTTTACCCTCCATGCTATTACTTAGTAAACAATTAGAAAAGGGTAAAATAGTCTTTTGAACATTTATAAATTATTGTTTTAGTGTTGTTAATTTAAAATTATATATTAAATAAAAATAAAAATTATAAATTAAATTTAATTAAAAATAATAAATTAAAAATTATGGCCTTATAAATTAATTTTTTTTAGTGTTGTTAAAAAATTTAATTTACATATTAAATAAAATTTACATATTGAAAATTTAATTTATATATTAAATAAAATTATTTTTTTAGTGTTGTTAATTTAAAATTATATATTAAATAAAAAATATAAATTATAAATTAAATTTATTTAAAAATAATAAATTATAAATGATGGCCTTATAAATTAAATTTTTTTAGTGTTGTTAAATTATAAATTATAGATTACAAATTTAAAATTATATATTAAATAAAAATTATAAATTACAAGGGTAAAATAGTCTTTTGAACATTTATCCTTATCCAGTCCGTTTAACCAAACATTGGATTCACTAAAAATAGTCCAATCCAGACATCTAATCCCATGACCAAAAAACATAGGATACAATTCTAATCCAACCAAATAATCCGGGGATAATGTATCCCAATAACAGTCCGATGGATTACAATCTCCCCTTATTCAGTCCGTCCAAACAAAAACACCCTTAGAGTTGTTTTAGGAAGTAGGTTAAAAATCACTTTTTAATTTTTTATCCACTTTTCTCTCCTACAAAAAAAAATCATAAAAAATTAAAAAATAAATTCTAACCATTTTGTCAAAATATTCCTTTAGTAGCGCTCTAAAATTATGTGCCACTTGACTTGCTTCCGTTACTGAAACACATGTGAAAATAGAGGAAGTTCAAGGAATTTGCTGGCAATAACAGAGTCCGGATTCTCGGCCGCCCTTCTCGGCGGCCGTTTCCTGCTGCTCCCAAAACGACGTCGTTTTGGGGGCAAATTTTCAAAAAAAAAAAAAACGCAAAGGAAGAGGTAGTGAGGAAGGAGAGGAAGAGGGAGGAGGGAGGAGGAGGAAGGGAAGGGCCGGACTGGAGGAGGCCATAACCACCGGGGGAGGAGGAGGCGGAGGCGGGGCAGGACGGCGAGCTCGCGACGAGCTGCGACCATGGGCTAGAGCTGCGGCGGCGAGCTCGCGACGAGGTGCGACGGCAAGCTGCGACGGCGGGCGGCGAGGCGACGGCGAGCTCCCCCCTCCCTCCCCTCCCCTCTGGTTCCTGTTCGTCGGCCGAAGAGAAGAGAGAGAACGAACGAACGAAGAAGAAGAAAAGAAAAAAAAAAAACAAAAAACCCCCCAAAACGACGTCGTTTTGGGGGGCTGCTGGGATGGCTGCCGGATAGGGCGGCCGAGGATCCGAATTCGGCAATAACAATGCGTAGATGTCTGTGAGAATCCCCACATTGTGTGATTGCATTTAACAATTAATATTCAATGAATCTTCTAGAAGATGCGTGTTTCACAAACCGCCCAAATCAAAAAACAAGAGATTATTTGACATAAAGTAAAACTGCATACTTTTTATTTATTTATTTATTTTTATATCTTTTTATAAAAAATTAAAAAATATATTTATTTATATTATTCTAAATACCCTTCAAAACTAAAATGAGGGCATTTATCCCCTACAATCTTAGGTTAATTGTCCAGATAAATTAAAATAATTCTTATATTTTATATAATCTTTGATAGTACAGTTTGTCCAAGTGAACGGGTCGGACTTGTCTAAGTTCTTCAGCGTCCACGTCCAGTTGACCAAGCCCACCGGGTTACCTGCAAGCAAGTCCAATGGGGAACGGGGTAGTCCCCCAGTAAACCCTCCGACGAGCAAGTTAGAAGGAGAAGTAGGATGTAAGGAGAGTTTAGAGATAGAAAGCTTAACCTTCTTCTTGTCTTCAACGTTTGCTTATATCCTTTGGTAATCATTTCGCTGTCTCTTCCGACCTGCCCTCCTCGCCGAAAGTCTATGCTGTAACTTACCTTGTTCAAGGTAAGGGGGTCCTGTTCCGACGGGGAGGTGTTGTCGTAATAAATGCTGTGATGGGCTGCATTAATGGTGATGTGCAGTGGCAATAACTTTGTAGATCTTTATCTGCTGATGTGGCTCGTCCTTCATCTGTCATGTGTCTGAATGCCATTGGCTCTTTATGCCATGTTGGATTCCAGCTGTTCTGAACCTCACCAGCTGGGTTATGTATTGGGTTCCGAGTGATGCGCTTGGGCTGTTTATAGTGATTCATGGCATTTGTGGACTTGTACACGTCAATCTTTAATATATATATATATATATGCACACAATTGGGAGTTGCAAATTATATTTAATTTGACTTTATTTTAAAAATATATTGTCTAAATTCTAAAAAAATTCAAGTTAGATTAAGCATACCAGAGTTAATCACAAATAATGTTCTTTCCCCCAAAACCTAATTTTGCTTCATAAAATTGAGACAAATGAGTACAATCAAAACACACACACACACATGTACACACACAAAAAAAAAAAAAAAAAAAAAAAGAAGCAAAAGGTAAATGCCTAACCAGAAAAGAACAACTAAACGAAATTATGGTCATTCATCCCACAACTTTATGTGAATCAAAATATTTTGAAGGGGTCCTTTAGATAATAATAGTAAGGTAGGGTTTAATTCATTAGAATGACAATAGTACAAAATAGAATTATTATTTGTTAGTTTCTTTATAGAATGATTATTGTTTTACATGGTAAATGATAATTTATTTGTAATATATATATATATTTTTATCAATTTTTTAGTGAATTAATATAGTATTTGATTATTTGAATGACCTAAATAGAATGATTATTTTATCAAAATATTTATTTTAATATTTAACTCACTAAGAAAATGATGAGAAATGAATTATAAGAAAATGATTATTTTATAAATTAAAAAAAAAAAAACCCCTAATGTAATGGGCATCTCTACGTAATTGAGAGTAGGTTCAATTATTTCTAGGTAAAATTGAGCCCACTAGGTTATAAAAATTAACTCACGACAATTTTTTTGAACGAGGACCCACTACAATTAAGGGTTATTTAGGATATATCATTTTAGCACAAATTTTTATCTTTTTATTTTGTTTTGGTTATATCATTTTTTATTTAGATTATATCATTTTTCTATCACATTTATATAATTTTATTTTTATAAAAAGTAAAAAATATATTTATTTAAATCATTTCAAATAATCTCTTAGTTTAAAGGAATAATTGGACGATTTAAATAAAAACAACAATAATATTTAACAAAATCAAAATTTAATACTTATCAAATATATCATTAGAAATCATTTTTAAAGATAATAAGTTAAATGTATCAAGCATTTTTTAAATATAAAATAGTTTAATCTATAGAAGCCCCATTAGTTTGTCTGTCATATAGAATTTTTAATAAATTTCAGTGATTTTCCATTCATGGATGGCTCTAGTGCGGGTAGGGGCGGTTACGCTTTTAAAATTTTAAAAATTATGTATATTATATTATATTATTTATTAGTAAGAGAATTTTAAATTGAAATATTTTACACTTTCAAAATTTTAGTAATTCGTACCCTCCAAATTATTTACGTTATAAAATTTAAAAAAATATTTTTTAAATTGAGTTTTATCAATATTAATCTATTATATTTGTTATTTGTATTATTTGTTATATTTCTATATTATTTAAAGTCACTTGTATTCTTTTATTTGTTTTTATTTGTTACTATTCTTGTTTTCTGTTTATCTATCATTTATGTTTTTTTTTTCTTTTATAAATTACGCTTTAATTTGCCTTCATTCTTATTTGTTCATTCCCTCGAAATAAGAATATTGTCTGGAAATAAAAATATTTGCTGTTCAACATGACATTTTTAAAATAACTTAATTCAATTTAATATTGCTTATTAAAACGGATTATCATTATACTCATGAAAACATACATTTTCAGTAATAATTTTTTTTTTCAAAACTAAATTGCATAATAAGACGAAAGATGATTTTATAACAAGTTATTTGATCATATTTAAAAAAGATATTAATTATGATTTTGATGTCAAGTTTATCATAGATGTTTTTATATATATTATAAAAAGTGACGATTACAATATTTTTAAATAGTTAACTTTACTGGATGGAGACATAATAATAGTTAATATTTTATTAAGTTAATGCAAATAAGAAATATGTTCAATTATATATTTGTTCTTAATTATGTTGATAAAAAATATCCGATTAATAATAATATATATTTTTTGTACTGATATACATCAAAATTTAAAATTTTATAATATTTTTTTTCAATTAAAAATTACATATATTTTCACCGCCTAAATATCAAATCCAGATTCATGTATGTGTCTTTCCATCGATCTCTCTAAAAAGATAAACATATTTCTCCATCGGATCCCAGGAAAAAAAATCAACCATACCGACAACTATCACTAATAATGCAATAATCTTGATGGAAGATCGGTTAGACTGATCCACGCTTTCGACGGGTCTGCTAGCCTTGGAGTCCTCAAAGTGTGCCTACAAAAAGGTCCAAAAGGAGAAATTGACCCCCGGCGGATACTCCGACGATCAAGTTAGGTCATGATAGATTGATTTTGAAGAGAGGGATAAAGAGAGAGAAATAAGGGGGGTGAAGACTTAACCTCTAACGTATCTCGAAAGGTTCCTTATATCTTTTGCTCATCATTTCCTGGTCCATTCTCAGTTGTCTTGTTGGCTGAAAGTCTATGGCCTAATCAACATTGTTCAGGGTGATTCTGCGTACTTCGATGTGAGGGGTCTTGCCGCATTTAATGCTACCGTAGCCTCATTAAATGGTTGATGTGTAGTTATAATAACTTTATAGGATCTTTATCTGTTTCACGTGACTGATTCCTTGCTTGACACGTGTTTGGATGCTATTGGTTTTGAGTTAGCATTGGTTTCTCAAAGTTATTGGGCTTCAATACTTGGGCCGTGAGCTGTGGGCTGGGCCTCCTTGTGTGCCCATCAGTATCAGTAGTCCTCCATTCCCAAATGCAACTTTAGATCAATGAAGGGAATATGAAAGAAGAGAGGAGTCCCTTAAGACGTCGAAGAGAGGACCAAAAGGGAAAAGAGGGGGGGTAACAGTCGACTGGAAGCGGTTGCGGTTGGTGGGGGGGTCTGACTAGTGTGGTGGTCGACCACGGAAGAAGGTGACTGACCTACGTGGTGACCAACCGATGTGGTGGTCGACCTCGGAAGGGATCGATCGTTGAGGGAGGCGACCGACTGACGTGGTGACTGACTAACATGGCGGTCGATCGCGGAAGGGACCCGAATGTTACGGGAGGCGACCGACCTACATGGTGACTGATTGTCGTGATAAGCAGGCTCAGTTTGGCAAAGCCTTAGGCCATCGACTTTTGGCCAACAAGACAGTTAAGAATGGATAAGGAAATGATGGGTAAAGGATATAAAGAGGTTTTGGAGATACACTAGAGGTTAAGTCTTCATCCCTTTGTTTCTCTCTCTCTATCTCTCTCTCCAAAATCAATCTATCTTGACCTAACTTGATCGTCGGAGTGTCCGTCGGTGGTCAATTTCCCCCTTTGAACCTTTTTGCAAGCACGCTTTGAGAATTTCAAGGCCAACAGACCTGTTGGAAGCGTGGATCAGTCCAACTCACATTCCATCAAGATTATTGCATTATCAATCACGAAGACCCTATTTTGTCCAATCAGTTTGTTGGGAGATTCTTCTACAAGGAAATTGTAATAATGACTTGTGCTATATGTGTTTCATGTGGGATGTTTTTATTATATATATATTTTTCTCTTTATTCATGTATAATTTATAAAGTTTAGATCTCATTTGAAAATTAATTTTTTTAAGTAATTTTTATGTGATAAAAAAAATTAATTTTTTGATATGTAACCATAGAAAAAGTTTGGTCTTTATACAATTGAGCCTCAAGTTTATAGGAACATGAAGCCTTCATTGAAGGCTAAGGGCAGGGCCGGGATTGGAAAGAAGTAAACAAGAGAGAAAGTGTGTGCGGAAGAACAAACGATTTGTTGGCCTACTCCAAAACACAAATTTGAATAAAATTACGGGTGAGTTACGTATAGATATTAGATAGATTTATTGTTTAATAGGTTTTTGAGAATTAATGATATTTTTTTTATCAATACTATTAAATAACACCACAAATTGTTAATTTTCAGTGACAATATAAAAATTGTGACAAAAAATGTCACTAATTGTAAGTTTTAACGATAATTTATAAATATTATTATAAAAAAAAGGTCACTAATTGTTAATTTTTAGCAATATATGCAAAAAATGATCACAAAAAATTATTTTTAGCGACGATTTTATTAAGATTTGTTTTCAATAAAACTTGATAGGAATTAAATCAAACTATTAAAATTTATTAATAATTTACCCTAAAATTATTTGCAGTGATTTACGATGGCAGCTTAAGGGTAGGACCCCGACTAGAGGAGGTCCCTATTTATTTTATATTTTTAATATTTTTTTTATTTAAGAAAATCAGTTGTTAAATTTTTTTTTTTGCTAGAATAATTATTAATTGTTAAATTAGTAACCAGTACTAAGTTCTTATCTCCTAATTCAATTGTCCCTTAAGTTGTGTTTGGTTAGAGGATATACAATCTTAGAGGATATATAATCCCACTTTTTGTGCAATTGTAATGGAAAACATAAGGAAAATGAATGTTAGAGGGAAATGCTCTAATAAGCGTTGTCCTATGTAGTCAATTATAATTATATTCGTAATATTTTTTTTTTTTATCAATCTTTTAGTAAATTAAGATAGTCTTTGGTTCACTTGAATAAAGTAAATGGAATAATTATTTTATCAAGATATTCATTTTTATATTTGACTCACTAATAAAATAATGAAAAGTATATTGTAAAAAAATGATTATTTTATAAAAAAGCTAATGCTATGGGCACTTATGAGAGTAGTTTGAATTAATTTTAGTTTTTTTAACTTTATTAAAAAAGGAATTAGTACAATTATATTAAAATTATATAATTTTTAAAATTAGAAAAAATTAATATAATTTAGTTTAAAATTAATGTGCCACTTGACTTGATTTCGTTACCGAAACACATGTGAAAACAGAGAAAGTTTGAGGAATTTGCTGGCAACAACAATGAGTAGACGTCTGGGAGAATCCCCACATTGTGTGATTGCATTTAACAATTAATATTCAATGAATCTTCTACAATATGCGTGTCCCACAAATTAACCGCCCAAATATAAAACAAGAGATTATTTGACAAAAAGTAAAACAACATACTTTTTATTTATTTATTTTTATATTTTTTTATAAAAAATTTAAAAATATATTCATTTATATTATTCTGAATACCCTTCAAAACTAAAATGAGGGCATTTATTGCCTACAATCTTACGTTAATTGTCCAAATAAATTAAAATAATTATTATATTTTACATTCATTTTTAATATATATATATATACATATGTGCACAATTTGAATGTCAAGGTGCTTCAAGTACATAGATTTGAATTTAATTGGGAGTTGCAAATTATATTTAAGTTTGACTTCATTTTTAAAATATATTGTTTAAACTCCAAAAAAATTCAAGTTAGATTAGGCATACCACGGTTAACCACAAATAATGTTCTTCCCCCCAAAACCTAATTTTACTTTATAAAATTGAGACAAATGAGCCCAGCCAAAAGAGACCCGCGCACACAAAAAAACAAAAGATAAATGCCTAATGGAAAAAAAAAAAAAAAAATTAAACGAAATTATGGTCACATTACAAAACATTAAGGGTATGTTTGGTTTGTGTTTGAGAGATGTGTTTTAGAGATAAAAAGTACGAAAACATGTTTGGTTTGGTTTTTTGGGAAATTTGTTTTGGAAAATTGTTTTGAGAGAGAGTTTTGGAAAAAGTGATTGATTTGATGTGTGTGTGAGAGAGATTTGTTTGGAAAACTTGTTTGGTTTGTGTGTTTTGGGAAATTTTTTTGGAAAAATTTGTTTGGTTTGATTACTTTTGAAAACTTATTTGTAGAGAAAATTTCCGAAATTTTTTTCAGAAACACAAACCAAACGAACCCTAAGAGTTTTAGAGATCAAATGTTTTGGTCTCTAAAAGTAAAAAATTTTGTTGCAAAAGTCATTTAGGAACTAATTTCTATCGTCGTAAAAATAGTCGCGAAAAGGCAGTCCTGAAAAGTAAAAAATAAAACTTTTAGTGACAAAATTTTGAAAATGTCACTAATAAATAGACTTTTAGAGGCAAATTAATTTTGGTCTAAAAATGGTTTATTTTATGAGACAAAAAATTTGGTTCCAAAAGGATAATAATTCATCACTAATGTCTAATTTTTGTTGTTAAAAATATAATAACGACATTTTTCGCAACAAAAATATTTAGTCCTTAAAAAATAATTTTATCCTTAAATTTTAATTTCTAAAACCTTAATTTTTTATAGTGTCATTCATCCCACAACTTTAGGTGAATTAAAAGATTTTGAAGGGGTCCTTTAGATAATAATAGTATGGTTAGTTCATTAGAAAGACAACGGAACAAAATAAAATTATTATTTGTTAGTTTCTTTACAAAATGATTATTGTTTTACATGGTAAATGATAATTTATTTGTAATATATATTTTTTTATCAATTTTTTAGTGAACTAATATAATATTTGATTTATTTGAATGAACTAAATAGAATAATTATTTTATCAGAACATTTATTTTTAGATTTAACTCACTAATAAAATGATGAGAAATGTATTATAAGAAAATGATTATTTTATAATAAAAAAAAACCTAATGTGATGGGCATCTTTACGTACTTGAGAGTTAGGTTCAACTATTTCCAGGTTAATTTGGGCCCACTAGGTTATAAAAATTGACTCACGACCATTTTTTTTAACGACGACCCACTACAATTAAGGGTTATTTAGAATATATCATTTTAGCATAAATTTTTATCTTTTTATTTTATTTAGATTATATTATTTTTTATTTGAATTATATCACCTTTCTATCATATTATATTTTTTTTAAATAAAAAAGTAAAAAAATATACTTATTTGGACAATTTCAAACAATCTTTTAGTTTAAAGGAATAATTGGATGATTTAAATCAAAACAACAATACTATATCCCTTTAATTTATCACCCCTAAATGACTCCTAATAATGTGACATTGAAATTAGACCATATATGATAGAATGTTTAACAAATCAAAATTTAATACTTATCAAATAAATCATTAGAAATTATTTTTAAAAATAATAAATTAAATATATAAAGCATTTTTCAAATATATAATAGTTTAATATATGGGCATTTACGCACAATTACTAATTTATGAACTTATATTTCATTAAATTTTAATTAAGATTTTATGAACCTTCAAGTCCCCTTAAATTTTTAATAATCCATCAAACAATGATTGCTTATCATTTATTATTATCTATAAAAGAATATGATGATTTTACATTTATTTTGATTTTCAAAATTTTAAAATATCAATTTTCAAATTGAAAAAACTAAAAAAAAAAAATTATGTGCAAAAAAAAAAAAAATTGTGCAAAACTGAAAATATTGTCTATAAAAGAGCATGATGATGGAATATTGATGTGCAAAACTGAAAAAAAAAAAATTTAAAATGGAAAAACTAATAATGTTCTCAGTTTTAAAATTAGAAAAAACTATTAATATTTTTGGTTTTATTGGATAATTGAATCAAACTAATAAGTAGAAAGGCAAAAATGTTTAATCTTTTTTTTTTTATCTGTTAGTGAAACAATTATCTGGAACGTTACTATGTAAAATTGATAATGTTCTTAGTTTCAAAAATTAGAAAAAAAAATGATAATATTCTCAGTTTTACTAAATAAGATTTATTGATTCAAAAAATCTTAAACAGAATCCAAACTACCATAACATTTATAAATATAATTTTTAAGTAATTAACTCTTGAAAATATTATTAAGTAGTCACTAAATCATATTACATAATCCTGTGTCAAATAAAATATCACAACAGACGCTAAGGGTTCGTTTGAGAACTAAGTTGGCTTTTTGATTTTTTGGTTATTTTAATCTAGAATTAAAAAGTTTTGTTTGAGTAGAGTTTTATGACTTTTTATAAAAAAAATATATAATAATTATGAATTAAATGTAATATTTTATCTTATTAAATTAAAAAAATTATTTTATCTTTTTATGATTAAAATAATCCCAAAACCAACTCCACCTAACTGTACCTTCTTCCCAAAAGGAAGGCTAATCCATCTCTACCTACAATTCCACCTCCACCCAAATGGATAAGGATGTGGATAAGGATAAGGATATGGAGAATTCTTATCAATGACGTTTCCCATACTAAGGCATGGAAGCGTCAATTGAACGCACCGACCAGGGGTCCACTTGATGTCATTACTTATTGTGATGAACTAAACAGGGGTATTTTTTTGACCAGTGGTGATAGAGGCCTCGAATTCGAGCTTTCGAATTTAGCTCGAATCTCAGCAGTTCCTAAAATGACGTTGTTTTGGGGGTTTTTTTTTTTCCTTTTCTTCTTCCTCGTTCGAACAGAACCAGAGGAGGGGAGGGGAGGGGAAGAAGAGAGAGAGGGGGAGGGGAGGGGAAGAAGAGAGAGAGGAAGGGAGAAGAAGAGGGAGCCGCTGGTGGGCCGGACTGGAGGGGGCCATAATCACCGGGGGAGGAGGAGGAGGAGGAGGCGGAGGCGGGCCGGAGGCGATCGGACGGCGAGCTCGACGAGCTGGATCGGGCTACGATCGGACGGTTGGCGAGCTCGACGAGCTGCGACGGCGAGTCTTTGGCGAATCCGGACCCCCTCCCCTCCCCTTCCTCTCTCTCTTCTTCCCCTCCCCTCCCCTCCCCTCCTCTTCCTCTCTCTCTTCTTCCCCTCCTCTCCCCTCCTCTCTGGTTCTGCGAAGAAGAAGAAGAAGAAAAAAAAAAAAAAAAAAAAAAAAAAATTTGATTTCGAGGCAAATTCGAGCCTCAAATTCGAGGCCTGAATCATTTTTCTTTTTTGACTTTTTGAATTTTTAGACTAAAAGGTAGAGAAAAAAAAAAAATTATTTAGGATATTTTTTTAACTTTTTATGAAAAATGTGTATTAAAATATTATATAAAATAATAAAATTACTATATTATCCCTAAATATATAATTGTTTACTGACAGTGATGGTATTAGCATGCATACTGTTGGCAGCAAGATGTATAGGACCAGATTGCCTACGGTGCTATTTGGACTGGACGATGTTGTTCGGCCCGTGGGAGTCCACCACGTGTCTCATTTTGATAATCGGAACTGTTCAATGTGTAGAATTCGTCGAGTACTATATGCTTGTAAAAAATTACATTGATCAGATATCGATAGCTATCTGATCAGATTAATTTTTTGTCATTCGTTACTTTATGTACCATCCATTTTTTATACAAAAATGATTTGACCATATAATTATCGATATCCGATCAATGTGATTTTTTACAAGCGAATAGTACTCAACGAGTTATACATATTGACGGTTCAGATTATCAAAACGGAACCCGTGATGGGCCCCTCAGGCCAAACAACATTGTCCTGTATATCAGGAGAAGTGCATCCGGCTGTCTAATGTGTACTAGCAGCATTGCAGACAGCACATCAATTCAATACACTTTTTGACTTGTATTTTTTTAAAATTTAGTTTTTTATTTTTTTAAATAGTGATAACTTTTTAACTTTTTATCTTTTTTTTTTTCATTGATGCCAAATCAACCCCTAAAAGCCGTCCAAACTTTCCATGTCAGAGTTGTTTTTATATATATATACTAGCCTATCACCCGTGCTATGCACGAGATAATTATAGATATTTATATTTGTTTTAATTTTTTAAATATATAAATTAAGTACATGGGGTTTGACCGAGGAGTTTGAAAGAATTTAATAAGTGTTTATTTATTTTTTTTTCAAAAAACAAAACAAAAAAATTAAGAGCCATTTACACGATAATTACATGGGTCTCTTGGGGATGCAAAAAGTAAAGAAATTAGGATTTCATTTATTGCATTATTCAATAGTGTAATTATTATAATCTGGGGATGCAAAAAGTAAGGAAATTAGGATTTCATTTATTGCGTTATTCAATAGTGTAATTATTATAATCTTTGAATCAATCACCAAGTCAATTTTTTTTTTAAAAAAAAATAAAAAATTAGGAAATTAGGGTTGACATGTTGGAGCTTCCACAAGCCTTGGGGGTTAAAAGACCCTTTTGCTTAATATATAATATAGATAGTATGAAAAGTGACGATTATAATATTTTTAATAGTTAATTTTATTAGATAGAGATATAGTAATATTAATATTTTATTAAATTAATACAAATAAAAAATATGTTTAATTATATTTTTTTCTTAATTATATTGACAAAAAATATCTGATTAATAATAATATTATTTATTTTTTTGTACTAATACAAATAAAAATTTAAAATTTTATAATATTTTTTTTGGATGAAAAATTACATATATGTTCACCAACTAATTATCAAATCCAGATTCATGGGATAAGGGGTGTTGCTGTACTTTAAGGCGCAACAGTTACTACTGGCCCTTTTTGGGAGGTCTTCCCGAGTGTTTTTCAATAATCTGAACCGTTCATATTGTAAGATTCGTCAAGAATATAATTCCTGTAAAAAAATCAAATTAATCGGATATTCATAACCCCATGATTAGATTCCAATTGTTTTTAAACTTTATAAAGTTATGTTAACTGTTAATTTTTATAGAAACAAATGTGCTTTGGTTATAGGGTTAAAGATATTCAATCAATTTGATTTTTTGTATAAATGATCTACTCGACGAACTCTACAATATGAACAGTTAGATCATCAAAAAATACTTGAAAAATCTTTCCCTAAAGAACACAACAGTAACTGCTGTGCCTCAGAGCACAGTAACACCCCCTCTGAGATTTGATACATGTGTCTGTCCATTAATCTCTCTAAAATAAAAAGATAAGCATACTCCTTCACCGGATCCCAACAAAAAATCAACCATACCGACAGCGAACACAACGAACCTTTAGCATTTTGTCCTATCAGTCTGCTGTGAGATTTTTCTACAAGAAAATTGTGATAATGACTTGTGCTAAGGGATTGTTTGGGATGACCTAAATAAGTGTATTTTTTATCTTTTTACGAAAAAATATGTAGAAAAGTAGAGAGGTGATGTGATGAAAAAAAGATAAAAAGATAAAAAATGTGTACTTATTTTGGGTAGCCAAACTTGGCCTAAATGTGTTTCATGTGGGATGTTTTTATTATATATTTTTTTTCTCATTATATATATATATATATATTTTCGTTATTCACGTATAATTTATAAAGTTTAGATCTCATTTGAAAATTAACTTTTTTAAAGAAATTTTTATGTGATAAAAAAATTAATTTTTTTGAAATGTGACCATACTAAAAGTTTGGTCCTTGTACAATTGAGCCTCAAGTTCATAAGAACAAGAAGCGTTCATTGAAGGCTAAGGGCAGGCCCGATATTGGAAAGAAGTAAACAAGCGGAGAGAGCGAGAGAAACTGTGTGCGGCAGAAACAACAAACGATTTGTTGGCCTACTCCAAAACTCAAATTTGAATAAAATTACGGCAGAATTACGTATAGATTTTAATGGGTGAATTTATTGTTTAATAGATTTAGTAAAATTTAATAACATTTTTTATTAAATATTATTAAAAAAGTTATGAATTGTTAATTTTCAACGTCAGTTTAAAAATTTTATCATAAAAATATCACTAATTATAAGTTTTAGAGACAGTTTAAAAAAATTATCACAAAAAAAGATCACTAAGTTTCAACTTTCAACAATCGTTTGAAAAATTTATCACATAAAAAGTCACTAATTGTTAATTTTTAGCGACATACAAAAAAATGATCATAAAAAATCATTTTTAACGACGATTTTACTAAGACTTTTTTTTAATAGGATTTAATGAAAATTAAATTTAACTATTAAGACTTGTTGATAATTTATCCTAAAATCACTTGTAGTGATTTACGGTGGCGGCTTAAGGCCCTATTTGTTTTCAGAGGTAGAATGAAGGAGATTCCTAGTGAGAGGATTAATAGTAAGGAGATTAAGTAAAATTGTGTTTGTTTTGATGATAGTTGTTAGTGTATGAATTGTTAAATTATTTTTATATAAAATAAAAAAATAAATAAAAAAATATAAAAAATTAAACATTAATGTTAAAAAAAAAATTCTCAAAATATAAAAAATAAAAAAATAAAAAAAATTCTAATTCCCTTACTATTTTTCTAATACTATCTCCACATCCACCTCCTTCATCCCAATCCCCCTTCTAACCTCCATTTTAATCCCCTCCTCCATCCTAATCCATTCTCTAACTCTATAAATAAATATAATATTAAATAATCCTACCTCCATCTTAATCCCATTCCATCCATTAACCCTCAAAACAAACGGGGCTAAAGGTAAAGTAATACGTTAAGTACTTGTCTAAGGCCCGGGGTGGAGGAGGTCCCTATTTGTTTTATATTTTTTGATAGTATATATTTTTTTATTTACAAAAATCAATTGCTAATCTTTTTCTTTTTTTTTGGGATAGGATAGTCGTTAATTGTTAAATTAGTAACTAGCACTAAATTCTTATCTCTAAATTCAACTGTTTTTTAAGTTATGTTTGATTGGAGGATATATAATCTTACTTTCTATTTGGTTATAACAGAAAATACAAGGAAAATGAATGTAAGAGGAAAATACAATCCCACTTTTTACCTTTTTGATTTATTTAAGTTGTGTTTGGTTTATGGACTTAATAAGGAATTTAGAAAGCAGTTGTGATTTGTGGCACTAAATTTCCTGGCACTAATGGCACTAATTTCTATATCAGGTAAAAAAAAAAAAAAAAAAAAAAACAAAGTTACCAAAACAGGAAATTAGTGCCATTAGTGCCAGGAAAATTAGTGCCACAAATCATTTTTCTTTAGAAAGGGAAAGTGAAAATATGTGTGAAACTAAATGAAATATAAGTATATTTTATTTATATTTTACTTATTTTTTTCCTTTCTCTTTCCAAATCATTCTTTAAATTCATATTTTCATTTTACTTATTTTTTTTTCTCTTTTCAAATCTCTCTCCAAATTCATAAATCAAACACAGTATTAGACTATTTTCTTTCTCCATTTCTCAACTCAACCAAACATACTTTAAAATTCAAATGAAAGTAATTTTTTTTCTTATTTTCTTTATATTTTTCTCATCAAATCATTCAATCAAACACAAGCTTCAGAAAAATTAAAACAATAATGTTTTAGAGTTCTAATTTGAAAGTTTTAATACAACTCTAATGATATGGAAAGTACTTATGTGAAAGTATGACCCACACTCCTCTCTCTATCTCTCTCTCTTCTAACTCATTAAAGCTCCATTTAGAACTCTTAAATTAGAGCTATGTATCATTACTCAAATTAAAATCATAACCATTTCTTCGGGATTATACCTTTAGAAGAGTCATGATAACTAATTATGTTAGGCCTAATTGATTTTATTATATATTTCTAATATAATATATATACAAGTTTCTTCAAATTTGGACTTACCCAAATAACAAAAATTCGATTTTGTTCCATCCATATACAACAGAAATATTTCCGTTTTTAAGAAATCAAAATGAAGCAGAAAATTTCACGGTTTCTACGAAAAAAGGGGACCATTTGGTTAGACAACGACTCTTGACTCTTGAGATAATTTGAGAAGATTGACTTTTTAATTTTTTTTAATCTTTTGATTTTTTTAATCCAAATCATACTTTTATTTTTTTATATAAAAAATTAAAAAACTCAAAAAATTACTTTTTACTATTCTCTCAGAACACCACTCTGTTTTGTATACTTGCATTTGACTGATCTATTCTCAGCGTCAATAATGGAAGGGGACCATTTGGTTAGACAACAACTCTATTTTGTATACTTGCATTTGACTTGTTCTATTCTCAATAGTTTTAGTGTCGGCTTCTAGCAAATCCTTAATCTATATATACACACACACATATATATATATATATATAAAAGAGTAAAAAGAGGATTTTTAATATGAAGAGCTGAGTGAGTTTTAAATGCTTAAATTAAATTTTTATTTAAAATTTTTAATTTGAAAAATAATTAATAAATCACACATTAATTTTTTAAAAAAAAAATAAAAATAAAGTATGCATTTTTTATTTCTAAAATTATTCCTTTCTTACCAACAAATAAGGAGTTTTTCAATTAATAAAAAATAATTAATAAATCATACACTCAAAAAATGAGTTTTCTAATTAAAAAAAATTAATAAATCATGCCCTCAAAAATATTTCGTCGTAAAATATTTTCTATTAAAATATTTTAAATTCTTCGTCATAAAGTATAAAATAATTTATATAATTAAAATTTCGTAATAAGTTTTTTTTTCTCATCGTGACTACTACTACTTAATGTATATGTCAAATCTCATTATTTTCATACACAGTAAACGTTAATAGAGTGTCTTTAAGATTCAAATTCTCAACTCATTTTTTTTTTAATTTTTAATTTTTGTAATAATGAAAATATTATCATTATATGTTGCATTTTATTAGTCCATAATTAAATTCATCATTAATCTCATGGAGTTTGGGATAACCTACAAAAGCCAAAAAGTTAAAAAATTAATAAAAAAGTCAAAAAAGTCCATATTATTTGGAGAAGCTTATGGGGGAAACTTAGAGGGCGAAATTATTATTTTGCCCTTTGAATTCAACTACCCAAAAGTCAAAAAGTTAAAAGTCAAAGTCAGCAAGGGTAGAATGGTCATTTTTATTAAAAAAAGTTAAAAAGTTATCCCAAACATACATATTTTTTTCTCTACTTTTTTAGCTAAAAAAAAAATTTAAAAAGTGCACTTATATAGAATATCTCAAACAACCCCTCAACACTTAAATTATGCCCACCGTAATTACCATTTCAAATTACTTCATTAGTTTATGTTTACCACACCAAATTTATTTAGGTTTTTTATTGATAAATCTCATTTAGAGGTTTTCTAATGCAATAAGTCCACCAAGAAAAGTTATAACCTAGTTAGTTCCACGTATTTATACTTTATTTCATGAGCTCTTTTTTTCCTAATTTATATTGTTTATTAGACTATTATACCCTTATGTCTATTGTTGATATTTATTACATAGAAAAAGGATATACATATTTTTTTTTTTTGTTACTACCTCTATTTTGGCAGTTGCCATTATTCACGTTTTTCTTTTTAATCAGTTTCATCACATTTGTGGTATTATTTCATTGTGCTAGGGTTTCGACACTTTCTATTTGGTAGGGTTTAGAAACTCTAGTTTACACATGGTGGGGAAAAAATATTATATTCCTCAATTGTTGCGATGAAGTTTTGTATTCCATTGTTATTTTGTGTTTGAAGTTATGTGTTTGTCCATTGTTGCTCAGTGTTCGAAACTTTATGTTTCTCCATTTTTGTAAGTCGAAACTTTATTTATGTCCTGTCAATTTTGTACAAACATATTCTTTAAAAGTGGGTTTGGTTTGATTTGGATTTATGGAATGTCGAAATTGTATAGATTGTCAATGATAGTGATAATGATAAAGATGATGATGAAGATGGGAATGTAGGTGATATTTTTTTTTGTTTTTAGAGTGATTGAGTTTTTTTTTGGATTTTTAATTCTATTGCTGCCATTGTTTATACTTTTTTTGTTAATCAGTGTGAATGTTCACATTTCACATTGTTTGAAAGTCTGAGAAATAAGTGTTGGAATTGTTAGAATATATTGTGCATTTTCCAAATTAGGTATGATTGTGGTTGTACATATTAGAATCCTATTAGAAGCATGATTGTATTAGAGTCCTATTAGAGGCATGATTGTATTTTCCTTTTTGGTTTAGAAGTTAGGGCTATATAATCTAAGGTCTAATTGTAATCAAACATACAATTGAATATATAGAAATACAGAAAGCTTACATGGTATTAGAGCCACGTTCAAAACCCTAGGTCTAGCTTTGATCATTCGAAGTTCTTCGTTCCTGCTTGCTGGGTCTTTCTAGGTCGATCGAAGCCAGCCCTCTTTGGGTTGTGACAGTTGTGACAACCCTCTCTGAAGCCACGAAGGTTTTCTTTTTTGGGTCGTGACAGTCTTCTTTGAAGTCGTGACAGGCCTCTCTGTCTTCGCCGAAATTGCAATTGCCTTCTGGTACTGGGTTTGAAGTCGTGAGTCTGGTTTGGGCTTGAGGGATCTCTCTCACTCTCTCGTGACCTCTATTTTGGCTCTCTTTCTAGTCTCTGCTCTCGGTTTTGGTTCTCTCTAGTCTTTGGTCTTTGTGTTATGATTTCAATCCATTAGGCATGATTGTGGTTGTACATATTAGAGTTCTATTAGAGGCATGATTGTATTAGAGTCTTATTAGAGGCATGATTGTATTTTCCTTGTTGGTTTAGGAGTTAGGGCTATATGTAACGTCCGCAAAATAATACATATAAACCCACATTTTTGACATGCATAGACATAAGAGAATAAAGTATATTTCTATTTATTAGAGTATTCATTATAAAAATATTACATGTTGACAACAAAAGTAAATGCCCTATGGGCTTATAACTTTCTAAGCCAATACTTGGTTACAAAAAGAGAGTACTAACTCATACACATTAAGCCCTCGGCTTGAAGTTACATGTAATACCAAAATAACAAAACAACCAAAAGAGTCTTCAACTCCCAAAACCTTTCAAGCTATGTCCTTGGAGGTGGCATGTCACCTGAACCTGAAAATGATGTCCCATATAGGGTGAGCCAATGCCTAGTAGAGATATTCTAAACCAGATATAAGCAATGACTAAAACAATAGCATTTGATAGATGGTTAACACTTATAAACCAATTTATATCACAATACAGTTCCATGACAATCAAGTCCATGTTACGTCCCACTTTCCTTTACTTATCCAATTTTCCATTTATACAAACATAGCTCAGAACCTGGCCAAACAATTTTCATGAGACAACAGCTCATATAAAAATACTTCCAATATCAATAATTCAAATGGGACTAAAGCTCATATTAAAACACTTCTATTTCAAATGAGATAACAACTCATATTAAACACTTCCATACTTCAAGTGATACACATATTTGCTGTATCAATGGAGTCCATCCTCTATTTCCTCCCAAAACAGGTTTGAGAGTCCATCCCCTATCTCCTCTCAAACCATGGAGTACATCCCCTATCTCCTCCCAAATAATATGCATATACAATGTAATTAAACACTTGTCATATACAAAAAATCAATCAATACACATATTTGCTGTATTTTTTCAACCGTCATACTCAATGACATATTCCAAATGATTAGTTTTAATTTTCCCTAATCAATATACAGTGTCTACAACAATCAAGACTATCCTCCACCGATAGCCCAAAGCAATTATTTCTAAACAGATAATAAATGCATCAACAGATAAATAATCAACATTTTCAAAAGTGAGTGATTAATCAATCCAACTCCACCATTTATTCTCATAACATCTTAATTTTATTATTTCACAACGAATGTTATTAATTACACTAATGACCCAATAAAACCCAAATATGGCATTTTCCTCCTTTTTCTCAACATTAGCTTTAAGGCTCATTTTCATCATTTCAACAACAACAATTCCATTTTTCATACTCTCACATACACATGGAGTTCAACATTTGAAAACCCCCAATTTATAATCTCAAATCAAACCCTAACTTCCCAAAATTTCCCAACAACACCAACCTATCAAAATGACCAATATTTATGACAAAACTCATAAGGTGGAGTAGAGTATCCCTACCTTGAAATTAGAAGCCCAAAGAAGAAGATGGTGAAAACCCAAAGTGCTCCAAATCCACTATTTTTCAGATTAAAACGAAGCCCACGCCACCCTCTATCTTTCTTACAAAGAGATTAGGGTAGAAACACTCAAGAACTAGATGAAACCCTAGAGAGAAGGTGTATAGAGAGAGAGAGAACGGATCTCGGGTTTGAGAAGAAAAAGAGTTCAAAAAGTGAGAGAGAAGATTGCTGCTGGGAACTGAAATATACGAGGCTCGCTCGAGCGAAAAAGTGGGCGCACGAGTGACCAGACACAAAGGATCCTCGCTCGAGCGTAGAAAGTTTTGCTCGAGCCAACAACTCAAAGCTTCAGGTCTGCAACCCAGAAGCACGCTTGAGCGCAAGAATGCTCGCTCGAGCGAAGAAACCCAAAACATACAGCTCGCTCGCTCGAGCGAAGAAAAGCTCGCTCGAGCCAAGGCTGCGTCTGAACAAAACCTGAAGACACACAAAACTCGCTCGAGTGTACAAACCCTCGCTCGAGCGAAGAAGCAACAACACGAGGCTCGCTCGAGCGACAAAGTCCTGGCTCGAGCGAGGAGACTAAAAACTGGACAACAACCATTTGCTTCCAATCACACCCAACCTGTAACAAACCTGCTCAAAACATCCTAAAACTCATATACAAGGAATTGAAGGACGGAAACAATATATATACAACAACCAACACCACGGAACCTAAGTCCGGAATACTATACATAAAGGGGAAAACCCGGGATCGCTATACTATATAATCTAAGGTCTGATTGTAATCAAACATACAATTGAATATACAAAAATACAGAAAGCTTGCAGGAATATAGATATGGACACGATTATATATTTTGCAAGATATAAATGTTCACATATCATTAGTTATTTGTTATTACACTTGTTATTTGAACAATCATTTTTTGTTATCTTTAAACAATTGAAATAATCATTTTTTTTTTCTTTCAATTTTGTTTCATGTTGCAATGTGAATGTTCACATTGGTATGAATTTAGTTTTTCTAAGGTTAGTTTGTTTGTTAATTGTAAATCGTGAACATTCACATTGTATTTTGGTATGAGTTTTTTTTTTTTTTTCGAAAGTTAGTTGTATTTTATTATTTTTTTTACTATACTTGTTGGTTGAACAATCATTTTTGTTACCATTGAACAATCGAAATAATTGATTTTCACTTTTTTTCAATTTTATTTTGTATTTTCACGTTGCAGTATGAATGTTCACATTGATATGAGTTTAAATTTTTTTTTTTTTAAACTAGTTGTACATTAATTGTAAATTGTGAACATTCACATTGTATTTTTGTATAAGTTTTATTTTTTCAAAAGTTAATTATATGTTTGTTGTTTTTGTTACCATGTTTATTAGTTGAACAATCATTTTTGTTACTATTGAACAATTGAAATAGTCGATGTTTACTTTTTTTCAATTTTGTTTTATGCTTTTACATTATAGTGTAAATGTTTACATTGGTATGGGTTATTTTTTTTAAAAGTTAGTTGTATATTAATTATAAGTTGTGAACATTTACATTGTATTTTGGTATGAATTTTATTTTTTCGAAGGTTAATTGTATATTTGTTATTTATTATGAACATTCACATTCACATTGTATTTTATTATGTGTTTTGTTTTTTCAAAAGTTAGTTTTATGTTTATTATTTACTGTGAAGATTCACATTGTATTTTGATTTTCATTCAGATTTTTTGTTGGGTTATTTCTAAAATTTTCAAATTATAAAAAGGTTCAAAATTTATAATTTCAGATTTTTTTCACGAAATGTGGGAGAGATTTTCTCCTTAGAATAAATGAGAGATTTTCTCCATGAAATAAGGGAAAGATTTTCTTTTTAGAATGATGAAGATTTTTTCTCCATAAAATGAGGGATTATTGTTATGTATTAGTTTCAAAATAAAAACATGTGCAAAAAATTAAAAAGGATGATTTGGTCATATTATATTAAACAAGACTTAATGGAATACTAAAAAAGAATATGGGTTAGATGGAATAAAACACTTAGAAATATGATTTTTCAAAAAATGACCCTTATTTTTTAAATTGCTTCCCTAAGATTGCATTAATGCATGATTTTGATACATTCATACATACAGATATGGAAAATATTTAATTCTTTAACTTAAACTTAAAATTTAAATATTATTGATTCTTTAACATGGTCGGGGCTTCTCTCCAGTCCATCGAACTGGAGAGGTGTTGTTGGGCCTTGTGGGGTCCCTTTTGGGCCCATTTTGATAATATGAGCCATTCATATTTTATGATTCGCCAAATACATCACTCCTGTAAAAAATTAAGTTGATCAAATAACGGTAACCATGTGTTTGTATCTGTTTTCTATGGGAAAAAAAAATAGACGGTGAGAAAATAAAAGGTTTCTATAAAATTGATTCAAACACGTGATTTCCGTTATCTGATTGACTTGATTTTTCGCAAGGCTGATATACTCGATGAATCCTAAAATGTAAACGGCATGGGTCATCAAAACGGGACCCAAAATTGGACTATTGAATGTTTAATCCGATATTAAAACCCCCAAGCTAGCTTATACCTGTCACGAATAGATAAATTATGATATAATTTATACATAATTTTTAAATTGATGTTTATCAAATAGTTTTACTAAGATTAAAGCTAAAATAACATATAATTTAAGGCAGTTCTATCTTAGATAATTTTTTAATATATAAATATATGTAACTATTTATTTCATAGTGTTAACATAAATATATAATTTTTTATCTAATTAAAATTTTTTTAATAGCTATGCATAAAATATGTTCATATTTCTTATTTAAAAAATAAAAAATACTTATAGATATTTATTTACCAATTTAATAAATAAATAGGTCAAATGATTCAAAAGTTGGGTATAGACCAAGATAATTTTTAATGATTAGGTGAAGGTCACATTGGCGTAAATATACAAGTCATTTAGCCTATAAATTTTAACAACTTTTGTCTTCTGAAGCTACTAAATAAAACAAATAGCATCACTTTTCTTTTTAAAATCTTGGTTAGTTTCATTTTAATTTTGTTTTGTGTCAATAACCAATAAATTTTAGCAACTTTTTTATTATGAAGCTACTAAATAAAAAAAACATCACTTTTTTTTTTTAAATCCTAGTTGATTTTATTTTTACTTTGTGTTAAGAGTCGGTAAAGTGGGCTTGGTAGTGCTGTGCACGAGTATAAATAAATAATCAAAATTTAGTTTTAAAATTAATTAATAATATATAATTTATTTAAAATATGTAGTAAAAATGATTTATAATCAATTAAATTTTATTCATTTTTATCAGAGTTACACATAACACAAAACAAAATTAAGAAATAAAAGGGTGATCCTTTGATTTTATTTTATTTTTTATAAAAAAAATTAAGTAGCTTTAGAATGCAAAATTTGTTAAAAATTATTAGTAGTAGCCACAAAATAGAGTTAAAATTTGTATAATAAAATATATTTATTTTTTAACTACACAAAATTTAAATTTTAAAAAATTATAGTTGCCATTTAACTCTTATCTTGTTTTTAACTTATTACACCTCAATTCTTATTTTCGAGTTTTTTTTTTTTTAATAACAAATTTTAAAAAATATGGGTGATATTTCACTCTTATCCAATTTTTAAAGTACTACCCTTTTCTGTTATTCTATTATTAAAAATATATTAGATTTTTTTTCTAGGTTTTTCTTATTTTATTTTTGAATTTTTAAATTTTTTTTTTTTAATCTTTAGTTGATATTTACTGAATTTCTCTCTACCTCATTTGTGACAATCTATTCTAGGTGACCACTCAAGTGGTCAATCGATCACTCGAGCGGTAATGTAAAACTCCCAATATCTTACTTGTTTGTAAGTGAGACTGCTCGAGCGATGAAGTGGTCGCTCGAGCGTAGAATTGAGACTTCTAGTATTTTCACTGTAACTCTGTATAATTTATGAGCCTTTGCATTTATTGTTCGAGCGGTGGATTGTTGGCTTAAGCTGTCTCTTTGATTTTGTGCACTTCGCTCGAGCGGTCTATTCGGGACAATAGTTTTGAAAGTCGATTTAAATACTTTTTCTCTCCGTAAAAACCCATTTCCGAACCCTAACTCTAAAAACACTTGATTTCCCTTAGTTTTACCCAAGATCCACCTTAGATCTTTAAAGAGGGTTGAGGAATAAGTTAGATCCTAAAGTTCTACCGATTGTTTCTCATTTTCTCGAAGTTTAGAGTTGGGTCTTCATATTTTGTTTTCAATCTTGAGGTAGGGGCACTTTTAACTTATTATATTTTTGATTTGGGACACATATGTGGTATTTTCATTATATATATATATATCAAAATGTATGAAGATTTGTTGTTATATAATAAGTTTGATAAAAAAAGAGTTATATCTCATGATTCTTTTGAAAGTTTTATGCATAAATTTTGATGATTGTTGTTGATGATGGGAATTGACCTATAAATGATGTAAGAGAGAAAAGCTCCAATTTTCTTAAAATCCTAATTTTCAAATTGATTCAATAAAGGAAATTTTGTTCAATTGACTCTTGAATTTTGAAATTAGATATATTGAATTGACTTTGGTGTTGAGATATAAACTCTTGATAACTTATTGAAACAAATTTTTGAGATGATGAAGATGTTGAGTTGGATAAATTTCTTTTATTGTTGATATTTATATTATGGTTGTTAAGAATTGAAACCACCTTAGAGAAATTGAGATTTGAAAATTCATGCATCATATGCATTGATAATTTTACCTTGTGATTCCTTTATTGTTAATGTTTGGAAAGTGTTGGAAGGGGGTAAATAGCATATGAGTCCGAGTAGTGAGTTAAGTTTTGGATTTGAGTTGTGTGTTGTATATTGGTGGTACCTACGAAGGGAGTCAAGGTGCCCAATTGCCTTGTCTTGAGTATATCGCTGGATGAATATGGGAAAGGTTTTAAGGTGTCCACAAGCCCTTCATTTCAAGAGTCGGCAAATGTAGAAAACATGATTTGGGTATCTACGAGTCTACCGTTTCAGAAGTCGGCAAATGTGCAAAACATGATTTTGGGTATCCAAGAGCTCGTCATTTGAAGAGTCGGCAAATATGGAAGGGAAAGGTCTTGGGTGCCTATTGCCCCACATTTTTTAAAGTCGGTAAATATGGGACTACTTTCTATGATTATATATATGTACATGCGAAGTTGGGGCTCTTATTCGTGATGTCATAACTCATTTACACCCTAGATTTGATCGAGATTTATTGTTGGCATTTCAAAATTTGTAACATGGTTTTACAAAGGAAAGACTTAGATTTTTTTCTCATTTCTTGCATGGCATGATCATATGCATTTCAAGTAATTATATAACTTGTTAAAGGTATTTCCTACTTGGCAATAGCTCATCCAAAAACTAACTACATTTTAGGAAATGAAGTTGATGTGCTGCCAAAGTGAATTGGCTTGGGAAGGACTTTTGGATGGGAGCACGAAGGCTCTTTTATGTGCTACATGTTGAAACCTTGGGCAATTCTTGTATTGGAAATTAAATTCCACCTTTTGTGTATTCAAGGGCACTCCTTGAAAAGATGTTGCCTTAGGGCTTTTTTGTTTTGCATTATCTTTTATCCTTTGTGTTACCCAAAAAGCATCCTAAGAGGGGGGGGGGGGAGTAAATTAGGTTTTTATAAATTAAAATTAATAATACCCCAATAAAATTAACTACTAGCACAACAAATTATTAACAAGCACAACGATGAACTTAGCAGTAAATGATCAAGTAAAATAACAATGAAGTATAACTAATATACAGGGTAAATCAAATGATTAACACATGAATATTAGATAGTTATAGCAGTAGTAGGAAAGTAAAGAGATTAGTGAAGATGAGATAAACAGATTTATAGTGGTTCGGCTTCAACCAAGTCTACATCCACTCCTCAAGCTTCACTTGAGATTTTTCAATATCTTCTAACTTCACAGGGGTGCTAGCAACCTCTTTACAAATGGAGCAATCCTCCACGGATTTTACACAGACTTCACAAGCTCAAACCCTTGCAATTCTTAGGTGATTCACAATCACTCTCAAGATTTCAAGAACACAGTGTTTGCAACACTTTTACAAGATGAAATGATATTTTTATTTTCAAAGAAAGCTTACAACAAATATCTCTCAAAGATAGATATATAAAATGAAGTTTTGATTTTTCTGTAAATCTCATACAGGAAAGATGAGCTTAATGATATAAGGCTCAGTGTATAATTTCTGAGAGAGGATGTGAGTGATTATAGGTCAAAGAATATTTTCAGGTTTTTTTTTGTAACTTGTTTACATTAGAGGCTTTGGTATATATAATGAAAATTATTGCCCTTTATAGCCGTTGTATTCATTTGAATTTATAGCCGTTTATAGCCGTTGTAGTTATTTGAATTTATAGCCGTTTATAGCCGTTGTACTTCCATCATTACCAATTTGAATATCTTCCATTCCATCATTACAAATTTGAATATCTTCCACTTGAACCTTTATAGCCGTTGTACTTCCATCATTACTAATTTGAATATCTTCCACTTGAACTTTTTGAACCTTTTGACCTGCTGCTGTGTTAGGCTGTTTGAACCTTTGTTTTGTGCTGTTTGAATTCCTGATTTAATCAAATATTAAATACATTCTAACAACATTTAGAATAAAGGGTTAGGTGAGAAATAATGGGACAAAATAAATTTTGATTCTATTTTTTTCTTTCAAATAAATCATCAAAATAAATTTTGATTAAAATATAATTAAATAAATCATCAAAATAAATTTTGGATTATATTTTTCTCTTTCAAATAAATTAAAACATAATTAAATAAATTCTCAAAATAAATAAGTCTAACACTTTGAACTGTTGTCCTTATTTGAAAAATGTAATTAAATAATGTTGTAATCATTTGAATAGTTCGATGGAGAAGAGGTAGCTTTTGGAATTATATATTCATTTAATGGTTTAATTTATTATATATATATATATATCAAATTATTATTTAATTAACATTGGAAAATATTGATAAATTTCGGGGCATTACATCATTTTTCTCAAATTTATTTAATTTTCACTTTCTATATTCTTATAGTTCATCCTCAAATTTAAACTTGATTTTTTTAATCTTTATCTTATATTTATAGAATTACTATCGCTTTTGATTTTTAGTTGAGTTTATTCATTTTCGAAGATTTATCTAATTTTCTCTTGCTATATTCATCTCTAAATTTAAACTTAATTTTTTTTTAATCTTTATCATAGATTTATAAAATTTCACTCTTCCTTTTCAGTTGAGTTTATTCAATTGAGTGTATTTCAAAAAAATTAATTAGTCATGCATATCTATATAAATATAGTGAAATCACTCAGATTTATCATTTAAATACCCATCTAAATTAATATCATAGTATTTAGTTAATTTTTAACATATTTAGTATTATTTATCACATTTTGTTACTTGCTCGTGCATACCACAAGTTTTACGCTAGTACTAATAAAATTGAAATGGGTGTGTTACACTTTATATTTCTAAACTATCGTCAAATTATCTATTTATATTTTGAACTATCGATTGTGTCTTCTAGGTTCTTAAAGTTTATAGTCAAAGTCTATTTAGTCACTAAACTATCGATTGAATCAATTAAATCTCTAAAGTATTTAATTCAAATTTATTTAGTCCCTAAAAAAATTACAAAAATAAAATATAGGCTCTTAAATATTATAAATTAGTAAAAGATCCTATCTAGTTAAAATTTTATTTTAAAAAAAAAACTTAAATTTTTATATTGAATTTCCTTTATAAGGATAAGTGTAATTATCTATAATATTTTATTACTTATTTTTTACAATGGATACGTCTTTACTTTTATCTAGTATTATATGTTAGATTTTGTTTGTAATTTCTAATTGATTGTTTTTAAATTTTTTGCTAAGTTCTTTTTTTTTTATTTAAAATTTTTAAACTTAATTAATGTGTTATTTTACTCTATTACTATTTGTAGAGAAGTGTTATTATTTAAATTATCTAATTCTAATTTTTCATTATATCTAATATTCATATAATTTGTTGGCAAGATTGAAAAATCAGATTTTAATATTAATTTGTACACAAAATGAAATGAAATATGTTTTAAAGACAAATTAAATTTTAAAAGATTTTTTGTTAATACAATTTTATTGGGGGAGGATTTTTTACTAATTTATAATACGTATATCCATATTTATTTTTGTAAGCCTTTTAGGGTTTAAATAGATTTTAATTTATATATTTTAGGGACTAAATAAAGGGGAATTGACCAGTAAATTTTATTTTGTAGACTTGTAATCCACAAAGACCTAATGTTTTTTTGGTGACTGAGTGGTCCCTTAAATTATTTGTTGATTGTTTTGCCATTGTTAGTACAGTTAGGGGACATGTGGCGTGGTTATGTATGGAGAAGGTGGTGGGGTGTTTATATGTCATGTTGTTCGAAAAGTGCACTAATAACTTTTTAAAGTTTGATTATTTTTAACACGCGCAGTCTAAGATGTGAATTCCTTACTAATTATTTTTTGGCGTGTGATGTGAAGACACGCAGTAATTCAATCAAATTGGGTCCGTCACGTTGGAGTGTCACATGTCACGTTTAGAAAAAGTACACTAAGGAGTTTTTAATTTTTTTTGGAGTGGCACAACATACCTGCCACGTTGTCATATTTGAAAAAAGTATACTAAGGAGTTTTTATTTTTTTTGAAGTGTCACATCATACTTACCACGTTGTCACATTTGGAAAAAGTACACTAAGGATGAGTAAAAATTTTGGAGTGTCACATCATATCTGCCACGTTGTCACATTTAGAAAAAGTACATTAAGGAGTTTTTAATTTTTTTGGAATATCCCATCGTTGGAGTGTCACATTAATACTTGTACATTGCAGTATTACACCATAGCTGTTACATATTTCAAAAAAAAAAAAAGCTTCCCTAATTAACTAGTAAGGTTATATCTATCTAATCAATACCCATCCACGTTTGAAAAATGATTTACTGGTCACATACTACATCAAATAAAGACTCATTAATCAACCATTTAAAATGTGGGACCAAATGGTATAGAAGTTCACAAAATAAGGCTTTCCAATAAATTTTCCCTAAATAAATTCAATCAATAGTTCATGAATTAAATAAACATTTTGACGATAGTTTAGAGACAGAAAGTGTGATAAACCCAAGAGACAGACAGTGTAATAAACCCAATTGAAAATGTTCTCTGTGGTGTACTTCTAAGGACATCTATAACCCTTCATTAAACCTCTATTAATTTTAAATTTCATAACTTGAAAAAAAAGAAAAGAAAAGAAAAAAATGAACTTCAACGTTTCGTAGTATCAAATTAAGGAATAATCAAAATTTTCATAAAATCAAGACAACCAAATGTAATGTTGTTTGCCTTGTTGTGCTAACATAGTTAGGATGAATTCATTTTGGGATAAATTATAAATATATCTTTTAAGATTTACTTAAAATACAAATTATTTGTGGTGCTTGTTGTTGGTGAGTTTGGCTGCTATTTTTGGATGTTTTGCTTCTTCGCTGATCTTGATGGCTGTTGCTGGATTGCTTTGCTTAGGTGAAGTTTTGTATCAGAAATGGCTCAAGTTTGGTGGCATAAAACAATTGCTTGGTAAGGTGTAGTCTTTTACTCTACTAGTATCACTCTGCTGCTAATTCTCTTCTTTTTGTTCTCTGTTGTTAAGATTTTTTAAGCACTTCACTAGTCTTTGGCTGCTGCTATTTTTGTTTGCTGCTAGTGTTGTGTGATGCAGCTGCTGTTTTGTGGTAAAGGTATGTGTCTAAGGTCTACTAAAAGACTTGGTGAAAGGTTGCTGATCTGGTCTGGTTTGTTCAGAGGATTAGTCTGGTTTATTTTTAGCCTACTGTATGCTGCTAGTCTGTTTGATTGGTCTAGTCTGCGCAAGAAGCATCTATGCAGCTAGGGAGGAGTTGAAATGCTGATGCATTGGTTTTTGCTCTGTTGATGATGGTTTGGTTGTTTTGTTTTTTGTTCTTCTCTTTTCTTTGGCTCTTTTTGATTGGTTTCTCACCAATCTTGGGTCAAGTGCTTGCAAATGATTGTGCTTCTTTAGTAGTGCCAACTTAGTTGGGATTGTTAAGGTTAGTATTGATGATCTTTGCATTTCCCTCTTTGCTGATGTAAGCTTTTGCATGTATTGCTTTCTTCATCAATAAAGTTTCATTTTGCTGATCAAAAAAAAAGAAAAAAAGAAAAAAAGAAAGTATATACTGTCCCTGCAAATTTCTAATCACATAACAAATGATCTTTTTTTTTAACAAATCATTAAATCAATTAATAATTTTTAATGATATCAAAAATATATTTCAATTAGAAATTTTAAAAATTTTACTGTTGCATAAGATAGTAATTATTTATTTTTTCTGTTAATTACATTAAATAAAAAATTTTGACAATGAGGAATTTGTAGTTTTCATAAGTATATTGGATAATCCGTATTTTAAGTAAATTTATTTTTTGCTATGATGTTGTATGTATGTATGTATCTTTTTCCCTTTGAGATGGAGGTATTTGTAGTTTTCAATAAAATTATTTGTATTTTTTAGATGGAAAAAATCATTTTTTTGATAACAATAAAATAAATCACATTCACCTCTCCCTTGTGGTCTCGGAAAAAATGTAATTAGCTTTATATTTTGAGAAAATTAATGGTTAGTATGACTTTCAAAAAATTATATTTGTTCATAAAAAAATATCACTGACACAATGTTAGTGAAATTTCCTTTTATATTTTTGACATAATTACATTGATATTGTCACGACCCGCTCTCCGTATCCAAGGGTTAAGCATTATGATGGCTAGTAACTGAAGTTACCTCCGGCCACTTCATAAACAAATTAATAAACGCGAGCGGAAGTAATATTTAAATGAGGGTATCAAAATAATCACTGGAGCTTCTATTTTTATTATAAAATTTATTGACCAAAAAGGCCTATATTTACATAGAAAAATATTATAAAAGAGCTGTGTGTGTGTGTCTACTCCGTAGCCCTGCATCTAAAACTTTTCAAAAACTATTTTTGAATTGTATTGTTTCCTGAAAATTAGTAAACAACTATAAGCACTTGGTAGAGTGAGAAATATTATACCAAGAGTATAAGAGACACGAAATAACCATTGATAGTTAGTTAAGCCAAAACATTTACATAACTCAGTTTGGTAAATAAATCATTTAAGTAGCAGAAACTGAAATACATAAATTATGTAAATATATAGCCATAACCACGGTACTGAACAGAACAGAACAGAGGTCACAGATGTGATAGTCAGAATAGAGGTACGGATTCAAGAGGTGGCTTGTATGGATTCTAGAGGTGGCTCCTACAATAGTGTAGCACTTAGCTCCGCACAGCACTTTGCTCCGCACAGAACAGAGGTACGGATTCAAGAGGTGGCTCGTACGGATTCTAGAGGTGGCTCCCACAATAGTGTAGCACTTAGCTCTGCACAGCACTTTGCTCCGCACATAACAGAGGTCAATGGATCCGTGACAAACAGAGAACCACAAAGTGACCAAACAGAGGCCAATAGTTATTTAAGTCCCCCAAGGCGTGAGACTCCCATGGTGGTACTGTAGACACCCCATTTTTGACCGCCCTCAAGACTTGGGCATTACTGATGGTTTGCTCGGTGTTGAGAGATGTGCAGGGCACAGGTTCAATTTCTTCGGCAAGCAGAGAGGCAAATCTCAACTTCACACCCCGTTTTGGACCACAATTATTTTGGATGGTTTTTAGACTTTAAAAACCTCTCTTTCAAAACATTTTTTTTTGAAATAAAATTCCCACGATGTTCCGACGCTCGCATTTCGGTAAATGTTGCGCTTTTCAATAAACCGAGCAAGGACAAAGTGGAGATGAATGAAAGAGAGATGAAATATTTGAAAAATCTTTCAAAACACCTTACTTAGGGGTTTGAAGTTGAAGAAAAGAGGAGAAGAGGGGAGAAACCAAGTTGGAGAAGAAGATAGGCAAGAATCGCTAAGAGAGGGATGAGCAGTCCTAGCTAAATCGAGCTTATTTGTCTATACACTTGGAGTTAAGTTATGAGGCTACCACCATTGGAAAGAAGACTTCTGGAGCTTCATTTTTCATACAAGAATCTCTTAAACCCGAGTCTGGATGGCGGAGATATGATTGGTTGAAGTTGGGCATTATCCCGGTTGGACCGAAACTGAGCAACCTTCACCAAAACAAGCATAACTTTCTCCACAGGAGGAATTTTAATGCAAGGTTTGCGGAATTGGAAAGCTTACTTCCGGGGCTTCAATTTTGACAGAAGAATGACCTAAAAAGGAGTTCATATGAAGAAGTTATGCCCGTTTGAAGTTGGACCTGCAGAGCAGATTTTTCTTGCCGACCGGCCAAATAGAGTGCCGACCAGCCAGAAAAGAGTGCCGACCGGCCAAATATAGTGCCGACCGGCCAGAAAAGAGTGCCGACCGACCATTTTTACTAGCCGACGACCTTCCGGTGTATTCTACAGATTGAATGGATGCCAGCTGTGCCAGCTGGAATACACAGATTCTGCTCCCCATGCACGTGTGTGGCTGTTTTGCACCCTTTGCACCCCTTTGACCCCTCTTTTGTGCACCCTTTGCTCATGGCTTCTTGAGGAAGCCTTGACCCCTTGTCTTGGCTTCCTCAAGAAGCCTACCAGCTGTCCAAGCTTCTCCAATAAGCCTTGACCTCCCCTTAGATCCCTTTGACCCTTTGAAGCTTGTTGGAGAAGCTTAGCATTGCCTATATAAGAGAGGTCCCTCCTCCATTGTTAGAGGTTGGATGTTTTAAGCAAAAAACCAGAGATATACCATATATATCTGATATACATACACACAACCATCCATCTCTCTCCCTATCTTTCTCATTCAACCATCAAATACCCTTGTTCTTGGGCCCTTTCTTCACCAATCCATAGCACCACCACCACTACTCCATCACAGCAACTTGGAGAAGTTTTTCAGAGGCCAAAGGTGCTGCAACTCAAGCCAAGAAGCAACAAAAAGGGTAGTCTTCAAGGGTAAGATCATTTTCCCTCTTTTGTAGCACATTCTTGTCACATTTTTCTACCCTATTTTCTTACTGTTTTGGGCTCCGACCCTAACTGAAAGGGGAATTATTTTGAGCCATTATTCATGTTTGTTTAAGGGCTCAACCCTGTTTGAGCCCTCCATAGTGCACTTGCTTCAATACTCCTTGGTATGCCACATTTTTGCATGAAATTTCTAGCCTATGTGTGATCTGTTTTTGAGCATAATGTAAACTGTAAGTAGGCTCATTTTGAGCCATTCTTCAACATTGAAGAAGGGCTCAACCCTGTTTGGGACCCCTATCTTGCACTTACTTCATAATCTCTTCTATTTACCGTAATTTTGCATGCTTTGTTAGCCTATCTTGCTTCTGTTTTTGGGCCATCATCAGAACTGGAAGGGGTCATATTTTGACCCCCTGGACATATTTCATTAAGGGTCTTTGGCTGTTTGATGCATGTTTTGTATACTTCATGTTATAGCCCTCTTGTGGCCTTAATCTTGCATTGCATTTTGAGCATGTTTGCATATTGATTTGGGGGCTGTCATCTACTGTGAGTAGTCATATTTTTGGTCCCTCATCAGTGTTGGGACTTTTCCTGTTTGGGCTTTGCATCATACACTTGCCATGTAAATCATGCTATCTAGTCAAAATCACATGCTAATTTAGCCAAGCATGCTAGCTTATTTTGGCTACATTTCATACATGTTTTAGCATTATTTTGGGCTGCATGAGGACTGTTTGTGGCTGTCTTCTTCATTCAAGCATCGCTTTGCATGCTTATAGTGTATTGCATCTCACTAGCTTTAGTGCTTAAGTCCTTAACAATGCATTACATAAATGTTTGCATGCTTTGGAGTCATTGGGCATGCCATTTCAGATCTGAAACATGCACCATTATATGCTATGTTTCATCATTTGCCATGCCTTGTTAGAGTTGCATGTTGTATCTTAGGATAGATCCACGCATTGGACATGTTTGTGTGCATTTCGGTTACCTCATTTCATTTAATGGCCGCTGGTTTTGGCATGCTTGCGAGCTACCCATGTTAGTTTAAGTCCATCGTTGCATGTTGCTGCATGCCATGTTTATTTACATGTTTAGGTTGCGCGCCTAGCATACATTGCTCATTTGCATGTTCATGTTGCATACTTAGCCGCCATGCCTAGGTTGCATTCCATTGAGCTTGCATCCCTTGCCTCTTGACCAATCATGATAGGGGTTGGGGCCCTTTGGTGTGTTTTGTGCTTGCATTTCATTTGATATCAAAGTTGCTAACTTGGCTTTTGGGCCATCATGCATTGAAATGCGTGATTGATGGCCCGGGGGTCGAGGGCCATGCTCCCTTGAGTCCATTGCATGATAGGGAGCATGTCCATGCATATATATGCCTAAAAATTCATGCCATGCACTGCTTGTTTGCTGCTGCTGTCAAAACCGTCTCCTGCAGGAATTTTTTGCCGATCGGCAGTATAGAGTGCCGACCGGCACTATATGGGTGGCCGATAACCTCTATAGCAGCCGGTGATCACTCTAAATAGCCGGTGGAAATTTCTTCCAGCCGGTGGTACTTTTCAGTGTGTATAGAGGCTGTTCTGGGACTTTGGTAATTTTCAGAAAGGCAGGGCAATAAAAACAGAGACAGCAGTGGCATGGTGCGGGTTTCTGGGCAAGTCGGACTGAAGCATACATCATTCGCGCATCCCGAGGCGGAGGCTGTGGCCATCTCTTCTTTGCATTTAATTTAATTAGATTAGAGGTCTTGTAATAATTTATTCGTTTATTTTTCTTGGACTATATTATTTATTTGGTCCCTCCGAGTGAGGGCAAATTTGTAATAAGTGTGGGTGAGTGCGGTGTATGTCTTCCAACCCCCACTTCTTTCTTCCCTTTTATTTACCTGCTTATGATGGTAGATTAGGGCATATTTATTTTAGCATACCTTATGCAACGCATGCGTGCATCCATGCATTTGTTTACATGCACCGGGCTCGGTACATCATACAAACTGCATTGTATTTCAATTTCCAAATTGAATACGTGTTACTTGTAGCACTTCACATGCCATGATTAGGATAGCCGAGCCTGCCTAGATTACATCTTTGCATGTGTTGCATTAGACATTTCAGTATGCTTAGGTCCATGCATGGATTTCTAATGAGCTTCTGTTTTGGCTTGGAGTACTAGGTGAGCTTTTATGCTTTAGCATCCTTGCATGTGTGTGAGTGTTGCCATAATAGCATGATTACCATGAGGCTAGCTGCTTATGTGATATAACTGCTTGAATGCCTGTGGATGGAGGTTGAATTACCTAAATTAGGACAATGCATTAAAACTGTGAGTTTTAAGCCCACTAGATAGTGGCAAAACCTTCTTTTATAAAAGCCCACTTGAGGGTGGCAAAACCTGCATTTTAGCCTACTTGCGAGTAGCAAACCATTTTTAAAATAAACATAAAATGTTTTGTTCCAACTTAGGCGATTTGGTCTATACTTGTTTGCTGTGCGCATAACGTAGTAATTCTAGGCTAATAACCGGAATAAGAACGTATAAGGTTTTCAAAATAAGATATCACGGTTAGTAGAAGCCGGTCTTCAGACCGGGCGAAAGGGGGTGCTCATAGTTGACCTTCCCTGATCATACCCAAGCTCCCGAGCCAAGACAACTTTGGTGATGACGGACACGTGGCCTTTGGCACCGAGTCAGGGTTTCCTAAATTCCCCCATAAAAAATATTTAGGTGGCGACTCTGTATCTGGTAAAGCAGTCCATGTTTGGCCCTTCTTTTCAAAATCTGTTTTTCTTCAAAACGATTTGCCAGAGTTGGACTCTTTGGTTCAAATTTAGAACCGTGACAAATTGAGTCCTTTGAACTGTAGTGAACCCAATGTGAACAGAACGGGAGTCATCCTCCCGGGGCGTTCGGGGGACGTCTACAGGTACTTACAAAGCATAATTGTTTATAAGGTCGTAGTCAAATATTCTTAAAATATAAAACAAATATATCCATGGGTTTCCTTTTAAGCAAATAGGGTTCAGAAATAAAACCACGTAACTAAAATATTTATATAATTTATAATAATTTATAAAACATAGATTGTAGAAAATAAACTATGGTAAGTTAAAACATATATAAAATATATTATGGTAACTCAAGATATAATATAACTCACCTTAACTTTAATACCTCACCATTTCTTTCTACTATTAAAGACCCTCTCAACTTCCACTATTTTTTTCTTCTTCCACTCTTTTCTTTCTTTCCTTTCTTTCTTCTTTCTTTTCCTTTATTCTTTCTTTCTTTCTTTCATGCAGGTTGATCACCTCCTCCCCATAGCCGGTCAACACGTGGCAAGACATTTTTTTCGCTAAGATTTAATTCATAATTATATAGATTCATTCTTATCCTTAATAGATATTTAAGATAATTACCCTTTGACCCAATATTTTAATATAATTATATAAATAAATTAATTCTTAATTAAATTACACTTTATCATATACCAATGGAAAATTAATTATTTATTTTAGTACCACACCTATTATTGTTATTATTTATATTATCTATATTATTATTATTTATATTTTGACCCCTAAACTTTTAATAATTATATTATTTTACAAAATTACGCATAATAATATATAATAAATTATATATTTTCCTAACTGAGATTAAATAATATTAGTATAAATTTTACAGAATAATTAAAAATTTGGGTTGTTACAGATATCCCTTGATGATTTAATTTACTCAACAATTAGGCCATTTTTCATCAATAATATATTAGTCGTAAGAATGAAAATGATGTTTACATATCCTTCTCTTCTAAAAATGATGTTTATCTTTATTTATTTTAGTGTCTACTCAATATCTACATTAATTTGAGTTAGTTTAGCCTTACTAAAAGTAACTCAGTATAATTGTGTAAAAAATGTGAGACTAATTGTCTTTTCCTCAAATCTCAATGAAGATGATTGTAATTTAAAAAAAAAAAAAAAAAAAAAGAGAAGCGGGGAGAGGGGGGGAGGGGAAGGGGTTATATCAAATCTGCGAGGGTAATATTTTAGACAAAATAAGGGAAAATATCAACTTAGTATATTTTTGTAAAAAAATTTCAAATTAATGATGAACATTACAAATTTTAATAATCAAAATTATAAAATTTTTCATGTATTAATAAATATTTTTGAAAACTAAACTGATTTATAATTCTCCCACAAAATAAAATGCTTTCTATGTCCTCAACTCTTATATTTTGTATAGATTTGACTCGTGGTCTCATTGGAGTACGTGATCGGAGGGAACACATCAAGGCGCGAAAGCACAAAATCAAGCTCCAACTAATAAGGAAAAATTATCAGGTATTCTCAGAGTATCACATGTTCTCGGAGTATCACGTGTTCATACTTTGTCATCTCTTCGCTTCCTCTCCAAATCTTCGTCGTTGCCGCCATCTCCAATCCAATTGGTCGGCCTATCCATCTCATTCTAAAAAAGCTTTGAGCTTCACTACGTCAATGGTGCCGTCGTTGTTCAGGTCTAGATCTAAATCCATAATGCTTTTCAAATCCAGATCCAAATCCAGATTGCTCTTCAGATCTAGATCCTCCACCACCACCACCACCACCACTGATGGGGAGGAAGAGTGGGAGTTTAGGTGTGGAGGGGTCTAGGAGAGCTCTAGTGAGTCTATGGACCACATATCGAAAAGTTGAGGGGTGTTCTTCTTCTTCTTCTTCTTGTTCGCTAGTGTTTTCTATTTGATTTCAACATATATGACCTCTCACTCTCTATATCTCTATATATGTATACAAATTCAACAAATCAAAAATGTCATCTCTTAATCGTTCTATCTCTGTTTTGTTTTGTTCTGTTTTGTTTTTGTTTTTGCTTTTGTAGTTTTTGTTATTGATTGTTGATGTTGTTAATGAAAGTAGACGTCCCCGAACGTAGACACCTCCGGGAACTCCACCGACACCAACTGTAGACACCCCATTTTTGACCGTCCTCAAGACTTGGACGTCACCGTTTGAACACTCGGTGATTATCCATGTTTGTGTTCGTTTGGAGTTCCCGGAGGTCTCGGCTACGCGCCCTGCCTCAGGATCTCCGAACTCGACCGTTTTGTGTCTGGTTTTGCACCAAACACTTGTGTTTTGCCTTGGAGGGGCAGGGAATGCCTTGTGAGGCATCCCCACACACCACCGGCGGTGGCTAGAGGCCACCGGCTGGTTTTTGTTGCCACCGGCAATGTATGTGGCCGGTCGGCACTCTTTGTTGCCGGTCGGCAGTCATTTTTGTCAAAATGACATTTTTGGCCAGCCGACTACTGTTCATCTGCTTTTGCAGATATTTTAGGACAGCTGTGTGGCATTTGGTTCCCCTCCATACACGTGTATGGAGGGATGCCCTCCTTGTAAGCTTGTTGTATAAGCTTTACAAGTTGGTTGCCTATAAGAGAAGGGTCTCTTCTCTTGGCATAGAGGTTAGAGAATTTTGGAGAGAAAAACACAGAGAGAAGCTCTGGTTTTAGGGTTAGGGTTCATACATATTTCCTATCTCTCTTTTTCTCTCTTTGTGTTCTAGGTGTTTTAGTCCATACTATTGCACACAAACACCTAGTGCTTCACCTTCCTTTGGCTACTGAGGTTCTAAGGGGCTGGTTTTGGTGTTTTGGAGCTGGATTCAAGCCAAGGAGGGCTGTTGGAGCATCATTTGTGAAGGTGATCTACAAGGGTGAGAAACTTCCCTTTTATTCCCCATTTTTGCATTGCTTTTCTACCTATCTTAGAGCTGTTTTCGTGCTTAGTGTATAATACAAAAAAGTTCTGTTTTTTAGCCCTCTTGATTGTTTATTAAGAGTGTTTTGTGGTTTGGGTTTGTTTGACCCCTCCTAAGCCTTGTAAGGCTCCTTTTTGTGCTATTTTTGTGCAAGTTTCGAGACTTTGGTGTTTGGGCCTCTTCACCATTGAAATCTTGAGGGATTTCAGTGGTGGAGATGGTGCCTTGAAGTCTCCAAAAGGGGAGGGCCACCCCCTCTCCTTGTTGTCCTTGAAAGGGACCCTTTTTGGCCTCTTGAGGGAGCATCATGTTAGAGTGTGTATTGATCATGTCTTGACTGTTTTCCATGCTTATTATGCCATGATATAACCTTGTTGTGTGTTGGTTTTGGTACACCATGCATACTTAGCATACCTACCATGTAATGCCTTGTTATTGCCTTAATATGCCTTAGGTTGTTAGCCTTTGCTCTAGCATGTTTTAGGTTTAGCCTTGTGAAGGTTTTGTGCTCATTTTGCCATGTTTTAGGTCTGTCCATAGTTGTTTGGGTCGATCTTGGCACGCTTAGTATAGCTCCTTTGTATTTGAGCTCGTATGCTTCGAGTATGTGAATGTGTAGTATGTGTTGCTTGCATCATTTCGGTGGTTTGGAACCACCCTACATGTTATTTCAGTCCCTTTGACATGCTCATATGTTTGCCTTGAATGCCTTTTTGAAGCTTTGGAAGCTTGCCTTGCATGCTCCATGTTTTAGCATTTATGCATGCCTTTAAATTCAAACCATCTAGATGCTATCTAGTTGGTCTTTTGGGCTTAGTTTCATGTGTTAAAACTCTGTTTTTGGTTGCCTAAGTCTTGCCATGTGTGGTTGTACTCAGTGTAGTCCATTGCCTCTTTGGTGAGCCTTGAATGCTTGGACCATTGTTGCATGTTTAGCTTGCCTTGTTGCTTGGTTTGGCACCATGTTTTAACATGATTTTCAGAGCTTATGTTGCATGCTAATTGTCCATGATATCCCCTTTCAAGTGTGCCTTAGAGTTGCTTATTTAATGCCTAAGTGTTGGTCCAACTTACTTGCATGTGTGTATGTATGTTTGATCCCAATTCCTTGGTTTTTGGCCACTGTTTTAGGCCTATTTAGAGCTGCCTAAATCATGTCTAAGTCCACCTTTTCATCAGTTTGCATTGCCTCATGTTTGCTTGTATGCTTGCATAAGTGTCTTGCCATGCCATGTTGCATCCTTAGCTTGCATGCCTAGGTTGCATTGCATCTTGCATGCATGCCTTGTTCCTTGACTTGGTGATAGGAATTGGGCCTTGGTTCGTTTGTTTGGTTTGCATTTCATTTGACATGAAAGTTGCACACTTGATTCTTTGGGCCATCATGCATGGAAATGCGTGATTGGTGGTCTCAGAATCGAGACACATGCCCCTTTGAGTCATAAACATGATAGGGGACATGATTGGTGCATACATTGCTTGAATTGTATTGCCATGCAAGTTCTGTCCTCTGCTGCTGTGAGTTGCAGGTTCTGCAGGCATTCTTTGCCGAGCAGGGAAAACAGAGGCAGACTATGCATGGCCGTGCACTTCCGAGCAGGACCCGAGCATGCGCTGCATCTGGCTCTCCTCTCGAGGCGGTTTACTGCTTTTCCTAGTTTAATTAGTTTGTTAACTGATTAGGCAGTTTGTAATATTTAATTAGCTTGCGTAGTTAATTAATCTGTAATATTTATTTGGTCCCTCCGAGCGAGGGCGAATTTGTAATAAGGGTGGGTGTGTGTGTGTATGCATTCCAATCCCCACTTCTTTCTTCCCTTTTATTTACCTGCTTACGATGGTAGATTAGGGCATATTTAAATTAGCATACAGTATGATAGCATGCGTGCATCCATACATTTGTCTTACATGCACCGGGCTCGGTACATCACGCTAACTGCATTGTATTTCAATTTCCAAATTGAATACTTGTTACTTGTAGCATTTCACATGCCATGTTTAGGATAGCCGAGCTTGTCTAGATTACACCCTTGCTTGTGTTGCATTAGCCACTTAACATAAACTAGGACCATGCATATGATTACTAACTAGTTTCTGTTTTGGCTTGGAGTACTAGGTGAGTTTTTTTCGTTTTAGCATATCGCAAGCGTGTGAATGTTGCCATAACAGCATGATTACCATGTGGCTAAGTGCTTATATGAGATAAACTGTTTGAATGCCTGTGGGTGAAGGTTGAATTGTTTGAGTTGGAAAAAATCGTTGAAATCCGTGTTTTAGCCTACTTGCAAGTAGCAAATTCCAAAGCGCTTTTCAAAACAAACGGATATGCAATGCTTGTTTCCAAATTAGGCAATCTAGTCTATACTTGTTTGTTGTGCGCATAACATAGTAATTCTAGGCTAATAACTGGAATAAGAACACATAACGTTTTCAAAATCAGATATCATGGTTAGTAGAGGCCGGTCTTCGGACCGGGCGAAAGGGGGTGCTCATAGCTGACCTTCCCCGATCGTACCCAAGCTCCCGAGCCAAGACAACTTTGGTGATGACGGACACGTGGCCTTCGGCACCGAGTCAGGGTTTCCTAAATTTCCCATTTAAAAAAAATATTTAGGTGGCGACTCTGTATCTGGCAAAGCAGTCCATGTTTGGCACTTCTTTTCAAAATCTGTTTTTCTCAAAACGATTTGCCAGAGTTGGACTCTTTGGTTCAGATTAGGAACCGCAACAATGAAAAAAAAGGGGAGTCCGAACTGTAGCCGAGGTCCCTTGCGGGCTTGTTACAGTTTCTGGCGACTCTGTTGGGGATTTTAGAGAGCTTGACTCGAACTCGTGATATCCTGTTTTGACTACACTTATGTGTTTCTTTGCATTGCATGTGCATTGGTGCGCCTAGGACACCGTGTTGGCCATCTGCTATTCCTGAGCGGCTTGCTGGAGGCTTGTCTTGTCAAGGCATGACCATAAGGCTGACCGGTTGCGGGCTCTGCCAGTATGGGAACACAAACCCCGGTTTTACCGGGGCACCCTTTTTGACCATTCGACCTAGTGCATATCGAAATCCATAGTGACCATTCCAAACTAGGACAGGTTGCTTACCCGATATAGGTTATTTGAAGCCGCTGTGTGCGTAGTGAAACCCCAGCTCCTGACAAAATAGGACAGGGAAACCCTACCCCAGCATAGGGGTGTTTTGGCTCTCTTTTACCTGCTATGTGCCTTTTAGAGTGTATCTCTACAGGGGAATGCGCATGTCAGTTTGCAAGATTGGGTATCCGGCCTGAGGGCACTAGTACCAATGTTGTCAAGAATCAGTTATGTCTGCGGGTATCAGTTCAGTTTCAAACAGTGATTCTGGGGAACAGTGATTAGTAGTAGAGTGCAGTTGTTCGGCTACACCTGTGTTTGATCTGTTTGGGGCTGAAATACTGCTTATTTTCGGTTTTAGTTCGGAGATTCAGAGAATTGATCAGCCAGTGCCTTCTCCTCGCTGAGGCAGGACTTAGCATGACACAGAATTCAGAAGAGATCGTGGTCATGACGGCCGCGTTGGATCAAGGAATCACCCTACACAGCGAGACTACTGTTGATATGCCACATCCACCCAGATCGCCGGTTGCACACCCAGTCTGGGCCCCTCAGCTATATCAAGCTCGTGAGCCTACTACATTTGAACTAATGGGGATGATAGGTGATCTCCAGAGGTCTGTGGCAGATCTCGCTTATGGGATGTCAGCTTCACCGTCAGCTGCACCGTACGCCGGGAGCTTTGTACCCCAGGAGCCCCCGCTGTTGGGCCGAATTGTTATTGAACTTAGTCAACCGGAGATGGCCTCCAGTTATAATAATGACATGTTAACATCAACCCAAACCCTCAATCAGGCTGAGGCCAACGACAAAGGCAAAATGAAGGCAGATGCCGATCCTATCGAACAGCTGCTGTGGGCAGTCGAGGCTATGAAAGCCGGGGGGATGAACGAGCAACAGATATCTGCAGTCATGACAAAAGCTGTGAAGGACGCTTTCCCCACTCCGCCTAAGGGCAGTTCCAGTCAATCAGAAAACCGGGATAGGCCCCGTCATGCCAAAACAGTTCTTCCCGCTCCCAACCCTGTACCCGGGAAAGATCAGAAAATGAAGGCCGCACCTGCCGACCCGTTCGCTAGTGTATCTGGCAAGAGTGCTCAAGCTCCAAAGTACCTGCCCCGAGGGCATAGGGTCTTCCATCCTCTCTACATGCCTTTGTCTAGGGCACTTTTGATTTTGGCCAAAAAGCGGCATCTTAAACCCTTGGAGCCTCGACCCCTACCGAAGAATCTCCCTGTTACTCATGATGCTGCTCTGTACTGTGCGTACCACCAGCAAACCGGCCATGCCACTGATAATTGCTTCCGCCTCCGTCATGAGGTACAGGATTTGATTGACAACGAGGTTATCCTCCCCCCCACCTCAGCAAAGTCCGTTACCACCCAGTTGTTGGATTTTGAGGTCACAGATACTGCGAGTGTGTAATCAGAAGGTGAACCGCTTGCGGGCAGTGCCTGGTGCATTTTTGGATGTGGCGTTTGGCACGTATTTTTGAGCATCTGCCAATGCTAGTTTTGTAAATTCTGACTTAGGTGTCGAGTCAGTCTTTTGTTTTGTTTTGAGCCTGTCTATCTGTATTGAGTCAGTCTTTTTGCTTACAGGGTCTATCTTGTTGTAATGAGTCAGTCCCTCTTGTATAGTGTACCAGGTGATTTCGGGGTTGTTGCCTCAAACACCGTTTTGCCTTGTAATTAGTTGTTTTTGCTTTTTGAGTCTGTTGCTGCCGAGGAGCCAGTTATACCAACAAATCTGAATGAAACAGCTGTGGCTATCACGTTCCGTACTTGTTGCTATTTGAGTCAGCCGTGCCAGAGGATGTGAATGGAACGACAGTACATACCACCTACTCTCTTGTGCCTTAAACATCGTTGTAATGACCTAAGCTTTTCATAAAAACCCTTTTTGAACACTGCGGCGATAAAAACGAAGAGGAAGGAATTCCTCGGGTTTTGCAAAATTTTGATCATTTTGAGAGAAAGAGAGGCATGCTAAGCTTTTAATGAATGAAATCATGCTTGTCGGCGTGAGTACTGAGAAGGATCCTGGTTTGATCCAGACTGGTTCCACACTATCTTCTGCGCGAGCGATTTGTCGCTTTCTTAAAAACTTTCAAAAACGAAATGTTTCGCGCAGTCTTGCGAAGACCTGTGTGGAATCGCTCTTGAGATTGTGCAGCCCAGGATCGCTCTCAGCCTCAAGATTCAATTTATCTGTTGCAAACTGGAATCCGTTCAAAACGTTCAACAGTGCCATGAAATGCCTGTGTGGCCCATTTTGAGGCAGCCCTCGAGCAAGAGGCATCAAAGTCAGATCAAGGAGATCAGATCCCACCCGACAAGGCTCGTGAAGCAACTGTGACGGACTTTTCTGCAAATCAACGCAACAGTCATTCTCCTGGACACAGAGAGGCTTCAATCTCAAAACCATTTGGCATGGGCTTGCTATACTTTTACCCTTTGAGAGGCTCGCTGGGCCGAAAACCTGGAGGGACGACCCAGGCAAAAGTTAGAGCAAAGAAAAAAGAAATAAAAAAGAGACAAAAAAAAGAAGCAAGAGAGGAAAAAGAACAAAAAAATAAAATAGCAAAAGAAATAAAAAAATGAAAATGCAAAAGAAAAGAAAAGAAAAGAAAAAGAAAAAGAAAAACATAGCTCGCAAGGTCGAAAACCCGCATTGGGCACCTTGGCAAAAGTTAGAGCCTAAACAGTGAAGGTTAAAATACCCGAGTGTACCTTAACCGGAACTACGTAAGGCTTGATTCCCATGTTTGGGATACGTAGGCAACTTCATCCTGAAGTCCAGCCCCCAACGCTTCCATAGCGTCTCAGTCCATGTCATGGTTTTGATCACTTGTGCCTCCTCCGAATCTGATGTCTCGATTGCAGCAACCTGGAACTACGTGATTAACTCCCTCTTGAAATCCAACCACCAACACCTTCCAGGTGACTGTGTCCATATATTGATTCAAACCGTCTTCGTCTCCTCCGCGTCTGGGGGTCCGATCGTCATCAACGAGGACTGGCTTGCAACGTGCCGCGGCATCATCCAAACAAGGGGCAACTTTTCGTTGCCATCCAATGCCATAAGTTGCCCTGAGTTGCCGTCCAGACCAGGGGCAACTTTCCGTTGCCTTATCCCCCTTTAAGCAAGGCGCAATTTGTCTCCAACCCGAGGTTGCGCATCTCGAGGGTAAGTTCCGTGCTCGTCGAGCATCGATTGTTTGTACAAAATAGTTTTTGAAAATTTTTACTGAATTTGACTATTTTCTTGAAAACTATTTCATTTTCCAAAACCGGACCATCTTCTTGGACCCGAAAAGGAGAATTTTCAGTGCTCACAGCCTGATTTGCATGATTTTGAATCAAAAAATCGAACAAGTATGTTAATCCAACTCTCATTTTGATCAAAACTGTTTTAGAAAACAAAGAATGGTCAAAGTGACGAACTAGGGGCACAATTGAGTCAGGTCTTCTGTTTTTCCCCCATCAACATACTCGCCAGAAAGGCACCCTATCTACCAGAAGAAGTGGCTGCAAGCTCGCTGTATCGGACATGAGCCCACAACCTCTCGTTTACCCATCAACCGCTCTGGGAAGGGATTGAAAATGAGAGATTAAAGAATAGAGAGGAGTAAGTTGAGAGAAAAGTAAGAAGAGGGTTTTGAGAGAAAAACCGAGCCTGAGGGCCGAGTGATGTGAGTATCACAAATCAAAAAGGGTGGGAAATAATACCCGGAGGAATTGGCTCCTCGAGATTTGAGGTCTTTTTGTAAACATGTCCGTGTGTCGTGTCTTTTGATTTGTCGGTCTCGATTTTGGCTTTGAGTCTTTTCCGAGTGTGTCTCGTTGTGTTCAGGTCGTGTGCCTTTTGTTTCTTTGTTTGAGTCCCTCCGCTGTGTTCTGTGGTAGGCTCAATACCCCGGTTGAAAACCATTCTTTATTTCAAAAAATCGTTTGTGCTCAGAATGCTGTGCCATTCTCTACATTCGTGCGAAGCAAGAGAAGGAAAAGGAAAATTTGGGACATCCGAGTGTGTTTCAACTGCAACCGTGTCAGCTTTTGTGGTCCGTCTTGTCAGATTGGGGCTGTTTGTTCAGGGTTTGCTGTGTTATGGGCTGTATGCAGATCAATCCCCAGTAGAGTATGGGCTGTATTATTCAGTTTGAGTAGTGGTTTGTATGAGTTGTTTGCTGTTAGTTGGTTGGTTATCTGATTATCATAGTGCAAGTGCTCAAATTACAAGTATTCACTTTTCAGACAACAGATTAAGATCATTTACATTTAAGGTGTAATATGATGTAATGCAGTGCAAAGTATGAAATGTACAGATATAACACTTTTCTAGACAAAAAAGAGTTTGTTTCATTTCATATCATCTTTTTCAAGTACAAAGTTTTGGGAACAAAAATCTGCCTGTGGCAGTACAAAGTACCCTAACTACTAACAAAAAGAGAAAAAGTACAAAAAAGAAGAAAAAAGCAGCAAAAATCTGAAGCAGCATCAGTGGTCTCACACCTAGGGACCCGTCCTCGCCCTCTTCTTGGGCAGAAGCGCAGGAGCATCACCAGGAGCATCGCCGTCTGAGTCTGAGCTCGAGCTGTCCCCGGTCTCCTCCTCAAATGACTCCGCCTCCGCCTCTGCCTCCGACTCGTCATCTGGAACTGGAGCCCGCGAACTGCTCCCGACATGAGTGCGCCCCCCTCTGGTGCGGGGATATACTCTACCATCCCGGGTAGAAATAGGAGGTCCAGCGGAGCACTACCCACCGGAGGAATCTGGAAGGGAGGCTGAAAAAGCATGAAAGGCGAATGCATCAGAATACTGTGAGCAGTGAATCAGTACAGAATGCAGTGTATGAGTACAATATGTGGATGCCGTGAGCAGTTTATCAGTACAGAATGCAGTGTATGAGTACAATGTGTGGATGCCGTGAGTAGTTTATCAGTACAGAATGCAGTGTATGAGTACAATGTGTGGATGCCGTGAGCAGTTTATCAGTACAGAATGCAGTGTATGAGTACAATGTGTGGATGCCGTGAGCAGTTTATCAGTGTAGAATGCAATGTATGAGTACAGTGTGTGGGTGCCGTGAGCAGTTTATCAGTACAGAATACGGTGTATGAATACAGTGTATGTATGCTATGAGCAGTGAATCAGTGCAAGGTGCAGTGTGTGAGTATCGTGTATCGGATGCCGTGAGCAGTTTATCAGATGTTGTGTTGTGCATCAGATTATGTAAAGCAGTTTGTGTATGGTTTGAGGCTGTGGTCAGAAAGAACATACCGGAATGCTGTAAAGGGCCAGGAGGTCGAAAGTCCGCTATAGCATCCCCATCATGGAGGCATTCATCTCCAATGACTGCCGGGTGTACTCGGAAGACGCCTGCAAAAGTATCAGATACATCAGTATTCTGTGGAATACCAAATAAACTGAAATGAAATAACTGTACAAGAATGAAGTAATACATACCGGAGGCAAGTCGGGGACACCGACAAACTCGTGATCAGCCAGCGGAGGAGCAAAAGGAATCTGATAGCTCGCCCCACCCTGCCCTCGGAAAGTCAATGAAGTGGGCAGAGCAGGCCAACCGGTCCCCCGCCCTCGCTGGACTCCGCCCCTGCCACGGACTCGAGCTCTCCTCGACGCTCCCCCTCCAGCCCCCGCTCCCACTCCAGCCGCTGGCGCCGCTGGTCTCTCTCTCTCCGCTCGGCGGCCGCCGCTCAGAGGTCGCATGATGAAGGTCCGGACGTACTCCGAGTAATCGCCCTCGCCTCTGAAATCGTCTGCCTCCCAGCCAATAGTGTAGTCCGCCATCTGCTCGGCGGTGAATCTCTCGGTATCCCTCATATGCTCAGGAGGGTGCACCGGGACTATCTGCTCCGGTAAACCCAGGGTCTGGCGTAGGAAACGCTCGCCCAGGTACCAAGCCCGACAGACCGGGCCCTCCAGCAGAATCCGGAAATGCGAGGTCTCATCGGCACCGGCAAACCGATCCCGCATCATGACTGGCAAAGGAGCCCAAGGCTGCCAGGTGATCTGAAAATGCAATATAGTTTGTTATCTACTGTTATTGAAATATGCAGTGGAAAGGCGAAGCTTAAATGAACTGCAAGTAAAACATACCTCTGCGGGGGTGATGGTGTCGAAGAAGCGGCGGAAGAAGCTAAATGTCTCTCGCGGCCTCCGGGTGTATCTCCCGTCAAAGCGACGCGAAAAAGGGACGACCAGAGGAGTCTCCGTCTCCGGTACGGGAGCGAGCCTAGGAAAGTAGGCATAAACCCACAACTGCAAGGTAAATACCAGTGCATTTATCAGATAAAGCAGAATATAGAGTAAAAGCAGAAATAGCAGAGCCATGTGTTATGCAGTGTATTGTGCAGAGTGTGCAGTGTGAGCAGTGTACAGTCAGTGTAAAGCAGAGTATGTGTGTGCCGTGTGTACAGTATACAGCAAGTATAAAGCAGACTACAGTGTGTGCAGTGTACAGAGTACAGAAAATATAGAACAGAAATGAAAGGCAGAAAAAGAAATATACCTCCCAAACACGCCAGTAGCCCCCGAGCAACTGTTCGCTGCCGCGGGAAGCTGAGCTCATATATCCGTAGAGAGTGGCCAGAGCGGCGCCACCCCAGTCGTAATACAAGATGTCTCTGACGTCCACCAGTGCGCTGAACAAGCAGAGAGGCACGATGTTCGCCCGGTCGGCGAAAATGGTCGTCCCAAACAAGAACATGAGGAAGCCGCGTGCGTATCTCTCCACGGCCTCCGGAGTCATCGGGGCTGCATCAACAAGGGTAGGCTGGACCCTGAACTGCACCTCGAACCAATAATATCGGACGAAGCTGGGACGCGCCAGAGGCGGCAGCTCGCCGAGCAAGTAGATCTGAGCCACGGTCCACTCATCCATATCCGTATCAAAGGGGATCGGATCACCCCCTACCCCGATGCCTGTGAGCATCGAGAAATCATAAGGGGTCATCGTCATGTCCCCCGTCGCAGAGAAATGAAATGAACCGATGGTGTCCCACCACCTCTCCACCAGAGCGGCGAGGAGAGGTCTGCATGTAGTGAGCCTGGAGAGTCCTCCGCAGAATGCACCAAAGCCGGCCTGGTCCACAATATGGCGAACTGCGTCGGGAAGCTCGGCGTACCACTTACGAGCGACAGTGTTCCCATACCCGCGGATGGTATGGGAATCTCCCTGCTTTCAAACAAGTAGTTGCGAAGAAATATAAAATGTACAGTTTTGAAGAAACGGTCAAAATCAGTGCGAATTTGGCATGCGTGCATATTTTCAGATTCAAACAGATACCGGGTGCCGGTTAGGGATGGCAATTTGAAACCGGCCCGACGGGGATCCCCGATCCCGACCCCGATTTAAGCGGTTTTTCCCCGAAAAATACCCCCGACGGGGAGGTGACGGTATTTAAAAATCAGTCCCCGATCTGTCACGGGCCGGGGACGGTGATCAGTATTTGATCCCCGGCCCGGCCCGATCCCCGGCCCCGATCCCCGGCCCGGTTTATCCCCGAAATGAAATTACTAGTTTACCCCTCTATATATATATATACACCCACAGTAATAACCAAACCCTCATTCTCACCCGTCTTCCGTCTCTCTCTCTCTCTCTCTCTCTCTCTCTCTCTTCACTCTACTCTCTCTCTCAGTCTCACACCACTGTCGCGACCCAGTCCCAGCCACAGCCGCCCATCGCCGATCGTCCTCCTTCAGCCACAGCCGCCCTCCTCTTCCTCCGATCTCCATCGCTGCGCTGCATCACGGCGTTGCCTCACGCCGATCTCCCTCCCTCCGATCTCCCTCCCTCCGATCTCCCTACATCATCACGGCGCTGCCTCACGCTGTCTTCCGTCTCTCTCTCTCTCCCTCCCTCCCTCCGATCTCACGCCGATCTCTCTCCCTCCCTCGGATCTGCCTCACGCCGATTTCTATGAGTGATTCTGTTTTTTTTTTTTTTTTTATAGATTTCAGATTTTTTGTTTGTTGATGATGATGATGAAAAATGAAGTGAATATGTTAGATTTCAGATTTTTCAATTTTTTAGATTTCAGATTTTTCAGATTTTTTTTTTTTAGGTTTCAGATTTTTTGTTTGTTGATGATGATGATGAAAAATGAAGTGAATATGTTAGATTTCAGATTTTTAGATTTCAGATTTTTCAGATTTTTTTTTTTTAGATTTCAGATTTCAGATCGGGGATATTTCGGGGTCGGGGAAACCCGATCCCCGATCGGGGGCGGGGTCGGGAGGGGCAATGAGCTCCCCGTCGGGGATCGGGGACGGGGACGGGGAATCTGTCACTTTCGGGGATCGGGGACGGGGGGTGTGGTCCCCGGCCCCGCCCCGCCCCGTTGCCATTCCTAGTGCCGGTGTGCTTACAGTGAACTACAACGTGTGATGCGTCAGCGTGTTTGAGTGGTTCAGTGCAAATGTGACATGCGTGCATATTTTCAGATTCAAACAGGTATCGGGTGCCGGTGTTTGCAGTGAAATACGGTGTGTGCCGTGTGTTGAGTGGTTCAAGGCTAGTGCAGTGTGTGTGCACGTGTGAGTCTTAAACAGATAATCAGTTGCAAGTGCATTTGCAATCAACTACAATATACAGAGTATCGGTGTATTGGAACTAAGCAGTTAAAGACTGTAATCAGTTATGGCAGTTGACAGTTAAAAAGTTCTACATTGCAGACAATAAAGCAGAGAAAAAATGTTACCTCGGAAGCGCCGAAGGATAGGTGAGAGGCAGGCTCACGTAGCAGAAGCTCGGGATCCAACGCCATGTCGAAACTCCTGAACTGGCGCAGTCCGTCAGGGGGCAGAACATGAATCGCCGGCCGGTAGGTCGCCGGGTCGAACGGGCGCTCGCTCAAAGGTAGGAGCTCGACCCCGGGATCCATCTCGTGATCCGAGGGAGTCCCACCGTGTGGAATGTCGTCCGCCATGTCAAGAATGATGAGAAAATAGCCGGAGGGAGGAAAACCGAGCTAGAATATGGAAAGTCAACCGAAAAGTCAACCCCCGAGAAGGTCGAAAATGGCCGGAAAAGCTGGGATGTGAAAAGGGTACGGAAATCAAGTGGAAAGCGAGGGGAACAAACCCCAAAAAGGTGGGAACGGCAAAAGAGGCACCGAAACAAAGATTTGTTCGGTTGAAAATGTCCGAAACGCGAAGAAAATCGCGAATCCGACGACGAAACGGGCGTAGAACGCGAAGAAACGGAGAAAAGAGGAGAGGAAAATGCTCTAGAGAGAGAGGGGAGTGTTTTTCGGCTAAGGAGGAAGTGAGAAATAGGGTTTAGAAACCCTATTTTAAAACACCCATGGTGAAATGTCGAATCTGCCCCGACTCAGGAACTTTTTGCCGGTCGGCAACATTTTGTGCCGGCCGGCAGAATATTGTGCCGATGAAATTATTTTGTAGCCGGTGGACAGCCGGTGGCTTCCCCTCCCGGCCGGTGGTGTTCCCACAACCTTGTTTAGGCCATATGAGTAGTTTTTGGTCTTCATAGCTCAAGAAATTGCAAGAAAGTATATCTCCGACGCTCAACCGGCCTCCGTTTTGACCTCGGACCGCGTCTTCTGTGCGTAGCACTCCAACTCATACAATGTTGTATCCTTTGGTATCCTTTTTGCCTTTTACAAGATTCAAAAGTTGCCCCGTGTGCGTTGCACGCGTTCATCGCACTATTTCGGTGCATTACATCGCGCTTTCATGCGCCTCACAGTTGCATTGTTATGCACATACTACATGCGTCGTAACACGCACCCCTTGCATTGTCATGCACATCTCTCATGCATTGTCATTGCATTTTTATTACAAGCATTGTCATGTATTTCAATACATACGTCGCCTCGCGCATAGTTTGCGTTGTCGTGCATTCCCTTACCATGCATTGTCACGCATTCCGAAACACGTGCGTTGTTACGCATTTAAGTCCGTTTGCATCATTTTACATTCCGTGTGGCATGCGTGTCACACTTGCATCATTTTGCATTTCCCTGAGGCATGCGTGTCTCATTTACATTTTACATTCCGTGTGGCATGCGTGTCACACTCGTATCATTTTCCATTCCTATGAGGCATGCGTGTCTCATTGGTATCATTTTGCATCTTATGAGGCATGCGTGTCGCATTTGTATTATTTTGCATCTTATGAGGCATGTGTATCACACTTGCATCATTCCTCATTTGCATTGGCATGTGTGCCTCATTTGCATTGGCACGTGTGCCTCATTTTCATTGGCATGTGTGCCTCATTTGCATTGGCACGTGTGCCTCATTTGCATTGGCACGTGTGCCTCATTTGCATTGGCATGTGTGCCTCATTTGCATTGGCACGTGTGCCTCATTTGCATTGGCATGTGTGCCTCATTTCCATTGGCACGTGTGCCTCATTCTCATTGGCACGTGTGCCTCATTTACATTAGCATGCGTGCCTCATTTTCATTGGCACGTGTGCCTCATTCTCATTGGCATGTGTGCCTCATTTACATTGGCACGTGTGCCTCATTTGCATTGGCACGTGTGTCTCATTCTCATTGGCATGTGTGCCTCATTTACATTGGCACGTGTGCCTCATTTGCATTGGCACGTGTGCCTCATTCTCATTGGCATGTGTGCCTCATTTGCATTGGCACGTGTGCCTCATTCTCATTGGCATGTGTGCCTCATTTGCATTGGCACGTGTGCCTCATTTGCATTGGTACGTGTGCCTCATTCTCATTGGCATGTGTGCCTTATTTGCATTGGCACGTGTGCCTCATTCTCATTGGCATGTGTGCCTCATTTACATTGGCACGTGTGCCTCATTTGCATTGGCATGTGTGCCTCATTTGCATTAGCACGTGTGCCCCATCTTCTTCATCGGCATGTGTGCCTCATTCTCATTGGCACGCGTGCCTCATTTGCATTGGCATGTGTGCCTCACTTGCATTGGCATGTGTGCCTCATTTGCATTGGCACGTGTGCCTCATTTTCATCGGCATGTGTGCCTCACTTTCATCGGCATGCGTGTCTCATTTCCATTGGCATGTGTGCCCCATCTTCATCGGCATGCGTGTCTCATTTCCATTGGCAGGTGTGCCCCATCTTCTTCATCGGCATGTGTGCCTCATTTCCATTGGCATGCGTGTCACATTTTCGTTGGCATGCGTGTCGTCATTTGCATTAGCATGCGTGCCTCATTTGCATTGTCTTACATTCCTTGCGACCTGCGTTGTCTTGCTTTCATTTGCATTGTCATGCATGTTGCTAATGACATTGTACCTGTTAAGTTTGTTTTCTTTTCAGGCACGATATTGTGTGTACGGTTCATTTGAGGCCGGTGCAACCGGACGAGCCGCACAGGTATTGTATCCTTCGCGTGAGACGTACAGAGAATTACATAATTCTCTTACATCCTTTCTGCATTGTAGTGTAGTCTGGTGTATGCTAGCTTAAAACTGTTGCATGTGTGCTTCGTTACAGCTTTCTTTGCATGATCATAAGTTATGCTCGGCTTCTTGCATTTTCAGTTGCATTTTGCCCCTGCCTTCGGGCGCATACCTTGTTTGTCTTGCATGTTTGTCCAAGTCTTCGGCCTTGTCAAAAATGGGTCGTCTCTGGGCTTTGACATTCACTCTCGTCATTGTTATGACTTTCGAGTTCTGTCAAAGAGGGGCAACTGTAGACACCCCATTTTTGACCGTCCTCAAGACTTGGACGTCACCGTTTGAACACTCGGTGATTATCCATGTTTGTGTTCGTTTGGAGTTCCTAGAGGTCTCGGCTACGCGCCCTGCCTCAGGATCTCCGAACTCGACCGTTTTGTGTCTGGTTTTGCACCAAACACTTGTGTTTTGCCTTGGAGGGGCAGGGAATGCCTTGTGAGGCATCCCCACACACCACCGGCGGTGGCTAGAGGCCACCGGCTGGTTTTTGTTGCCACCGGCAATGTATGTGGCCGGTCGGCACTCTTTGTTGCCGGTCGGCAGTCATTTTTGTCAAAATGACATTTTTGGCCAGCCGACTACTGTTCATCTGCTTTTGCAGATATTTTAGGACAGCTGTGTGGCATTTGGTTCCCCTCCATACACGTGTATGGAGGGATGCCCTCCTTGTAAGCTTGTTGTATAAGCTTTACAAGTTGGTTGCCTATAAGAGAAGGGTCTCTTCTCTTGGCATAGAGGTTAGAGAATTTTGGAGAGAAAAACACAGAGAGAAGCTCTGGTTTTAGGGTTAGGGTTCATACATATTTCCTATCTCTCTTTTTCTCTCTTTGTGTTCTAGGTGTTTTAGTCCATACTATTGCACACAAACACCTAGTGCTTCACCTTCCTTTGGCTATTGAGGTTCTAAGGGGCTGGTTTTGGTGTTTTGGAGCTGGATTCAAGCCAAGGAGGGCTGTTGGAGCATCATTTGTGAAGGTGATCTACAAGGGTGAGAAACTTCCCTTTTATTCCCCATTTTTGCATTGCTTTTCTACCTATCTTAGAGCTGTTTTCGTGCTTAGTGTATAATACAAAAAAGTTCTGTTTTTTAGCCCTCTTGATTGTTTATTAAGAGTGTTTTGTGGTTTGGGTTTGTTTGACCCCTCCTAAGCCTTGTAAGGCTCCTTTTTGTGCTATTTTTGTGCAAGTTTCGAGACTTTGGTGTTTGGGCCTCTCACCACTGAAATCTTGAGGGATTTCAGTGGTGGAGATAGTGCTTTGAAGTCTCCAAAAGGGGAGGGCCACCCCCTCTCCTTGTTGTCCTTGAAAGGGACCCTTTTTGGCCTCTTGAGGGAGCATCATGTTAGAGTGT
>CM069905.1:42327955-42392078 GCA_036172215.1 Camellia granthamiana
AAAACCCATGTTATACCAATAATATAGCGACCCCGGTCTTTTCCCATTCGATGTCGTATCCGGACTTAGGCTCCGTAGATTCTATCCTTGTGTAATGGTTGTTGACATCCTTTAATTCTATTTGGTCGAGTTTTAGGATGTGTTGGGCGTGTTTCGAACAGTTGGGTTGAGCCTTAGTCTAGATGTTGATTGCCCAGTTTTTAGCCTCTCCGCTCGAGCGGACATTCCTGAGCTCGAGCGGGGTTTACACTCTTCCAGCATTTTTGGTCCCTGCAAAACTTCTGCAGGTGAGAGTTCTACGCTCAAGCGGATTTTTTTACGCTCGAGCGGGTTGAGCTCGAGCGGTATTGTTGACGCTCGAGCGGGTAGTGTGTTCTTCGCGTGGGTTCTGGAATGGGGGAATCTACGCTCGAGCGGTTATCATTGCGCTCGAGCGGACCTTGTTTTGTTCTTTACGCTCGAGCGGTGTGTTGTACGCTCGAGCGGGCCTGTCAAGTTTAAATACGCAGCAGCGTGTTTCAGATCAGTTTTTCAGCCCCTTTCAGTTTATAAAACCCTAGGTTACGAGTTTTCTCTCTCCCAACTCATCTTCTCTCCTAGGTTTCATCTATTTAGAGTGAGTATCTAACCTAGTTCCTTCATTAAAAAGGTAGAGTGGGTCGAGGGCTTCCATTTAATCTGAACGGTTGTTGATTTGGAGCACTTTGGAGTTTGGGCTATCATCTTCGTCTTCTTCTTTTTGGGTTCTTGCTTCGAGGTAGGGATTTCCTACTCCATTTATACGCTTTAATCCTAAGTGTTGGTATTTTGGTATGTGGGGGTAGTTTGGTAATTTTGGGAGAAACCTTAGGGTTTTGGCTTAGATTAATTTGTATAATTAATTTAAGGGAAAAATGTGGAATTGGGTTTAATTCATGAAGTTGGGAAAATTATGAGATTAATGATATAGTTGGGTAGTTTAAATACTTACCTATGAGAATGTTGATTTTACATTCATTGTTGTATTTATTTCTTGTTTAGAAATAACTGTTTTGGGCTATCGGTGGAGGATAGTCGTGATTGTTGTAGACCTTGCATGTGGCTTAGGTATAACTGGAATTAAGTCACTTATGTTGACTGTTGAATTAATACAGAACATTACTTGTATTGATTATGTGTTGTATATGGCAATTGTGTGTTTCATTGCATATGCATGTTGTTTGGAGAAGATAGGGGATGAACTCCACGGTTTAGGGGAAGATAGGGGATGTACCTCTAAACCGGATTTGTTGGGAGGAGATAGGGGATGGACTCCAGTAGCATCACTCATATGTGTGCTTATTGATAATAGCAATATTGCTATTCATTGTTGATATGATACATCATTATAATGTGTATCAGTTGGAAGCATGGAAGTGTTGTGGTTTGAGCTTTAGTCTCATTTATTTTTGTGACATCTGGATCACTATTATAGTTGGCCAGGTTCTGAGCCATAATGATATAATTGGAAAGTTGAATAAACATTGGAAAGTGAAAGGTGTCATAGACAATATGTCATAGACAATGTAGAGATTCGTTTCATGAAATTGGAAATTGATTATCTTGTGTTAACCATGTATCATATGCTAATGCTTTAGTTAATTCGTATGCTTGGTTTAGTATTTTTCTACTGGGCTGTGGCTCACCCTATATGGGAACTTCATTTTCAGGTTCAGGTGGTTCACTACCTCCAAGGACTTAGCTTGTGAGGATTTGGACTCGAAGACTTGCTTTATTTTATTTGTTTTATTTGAACAACTTATAAACTTTCAAGCCTAGGGCTTTATTTGTTTTTGAGTTAGAACTCATGGAATTGTGTCCAAGTGTTGGCTTGGCAAGATGTAAGCCCATAGGGCATTTATTATGATGTTTTTATTTTATGGTACTCTGATGAATGAAATAAGATTCTTTATTTCCTTATAATTCCGCATGTTAATATTATGTATTATGGGTTTATTTTTTTTGAGGGCGTTACAACTTGGTATCAGAGCGTACCGGGTTCGAATACTTTGGGTACGTGGGAAGTGATTAGAATCACAATGGGTTCGTCTCGCTTGATAGAGACTTAGTGTAATGTTATATGCTTATGTGATAACATGTTTATGTGACTATGTGGGTATGGAATGTAGTTTCTAGGATGTTGACTGGACCCTTGAGTCTCTGAAAGTCTTGTTGGAAAGGCACTTGATCAATGTTGTTTCCAACCGGAACTTTAGTGGCGCCTCGGGACTATCATTATCCAGGAATGAAATTCGTAGGTGCTTATGTGATTATGTGCTTACGTGGTGTGATTTATTGTTGTCCAATGTATTAGGACGTGAGTGTTATAATTTTGGCACATTATTTAGAGTGCTAACGTCTTTATTTCCTTTATTAGGATGTCAGGACGAGGACGAGGTCGTGGTAGGCGTGGTAGGCAGGCCAGGCAGGAAGTGCCTATACCGGAGGAAATTCCGGCAGTTCAGGAGGGTGTTGGCCAGGCCAATGTGGCCGAGCCAGTAGGACAGCAGTTTATGGGCGCTTTGGCCCAAGGGATAGCAGGGGCATTTCAAGCGTCAGTTGACATTCTGAGGGCTGCGAATCCAGCCCAGACTGTTGTTGCTGCAGATACAGGACCTTCTTTTCTGAAGAGGGAATTCTTCCGGTCTCACCCGGACGAATTTTTAGGTGATCCTAGCGAGCCGCTTAAGGCAGACGAATGGCTCGAACAGACAACGAAAACGTTTGAGATGTTAGGCATCGAAGACGAGGCACTGAAGGTGACCTTGGCATCTTTCCAGCTGAAGGGGGATGCGGGTCAGTGGTGGAAGTTCATCAAGGGTCGTATTGGAGGTACCTGGAAGGCTTTTGTTGATGCTTTTCAGGAGAAGTACTTGTCTCCAGCTGTTCAGGAGAAGTTGAGAGATCAGTTCCGCCATCTTGAGCAGAACAGTTTATCGGTGGCCGAGTTTGAGGCTGCATTCACTAGTTTGTCCAGGTTTGCACCTGAGTTGGTGGCGACTGAGGAACGCCGTTGCATTGAGTTTGAGAAGAAGTTGAGGCGTGGCCTCATGCTGAGAGTTGTTGGGTCTATGATTCGGGATTTTGGGCGTTTGGTTGATGCAGCAGCCCATACTGAGACTATGATGCAGGAAGAGGGGGAAAGGCAGAAAGGCTCCAAGAGGAGTCAGGATGGCCAGAGTGATGGCAGGAGGCAGAGAGGTTTCACTCCTCAGCAGCCTCAGAGTAGTTTTTCTAGATCCACTTTTCCAGTGCCGAGTGCTAGTTCTGGGAAGGGCAGTCAGGGAGACATTACCTGTTTCAAGTGTGGCCAGCTGGGTCACAAGTCTCCAGTTTGTCCTCAGAGGGGAGGAGTTCAGAGAGCAGCATCTTCTTCGGCTCGATCTCAGAGCCAGAGTCAGGGCAGAGGCCCACTCTCTTGTTTTCAGTGCGGTCAGTCGGGGCATCTGAAGAGGTTTTTCCCGCAGTTGAGTGGCACACCTGGTGCATCGGGTTTGAGGCAGACTCAGAGTAGTCAGCCAACTCAGTCCGTTCAGGCCTCGAGGGCCAATCAGGGGGCTTCATCGTCCCAGTCTGTGCAGCAATCTTATGCTCCGAGGGGTGAGCAGGTTGATCAGAGGTCGTCTGGGCGCGTGTATGCTGTTACCGCGCAGGATCTTGTACCGGCCCCGTCGGTTGTGAGAGGTACCTTCTTGTTTTGCAATTCAGTTGCTAGTGTTTTGATTGATACGGGTGCATCTCATTCCTTTGTGTCTGCTGCATTTGCATCTATTTTGGAGTTGGAGTTAGCACAGTTAGCATCTCCTATTTGTGTAGTGTCACCTCTTGGGGGTGAATTGATCTTGAAACAAGGTGTTAGGGGTTGTGATATAGAGGTCGATGATCATAGAATCCCTTTTTCTTTTGTGGTTATGCCCATGAAGGGCTTCAATGTTATTTTGGGTATGGACTGGTTATCGTCATACCGGGCATTTATTGATTGCTACCGTCAGAGGGTCACTTGTTGTACCGTTAGCGGAGAACGTTTTCATTTTCTGGGGGACCGGGTTGATAGTGTGTTACCACCGGGGTATGATCCGCGAGGGCGGAGTGAGTTGAGTGGTCTACTTGCTAGCCTTGAGAGTAGTGAGTGTGATGAGACTCAGACTGTGTTGCCGAGAGTGGTATGTGAGTACTCGGACGTGTTTCCCGAGGATCTTGTTAGTTTGCCACCTCATCGAGAGATTGAGTTCTCTATTGATCTAGTGCCCGGCACAGCGCCAATTTCTATGGCACCTTACCGTTTTGCCCCAGCCGAGTTAGTTGAGTTGAAAGTTCAGCTCCAGGAGTTGCTAGATAAGGGCTATATTCGTCCTAGTGTTTCGCCGTGGGGAGCACCGGCCCTCTTTGCTAAGAAAAAAGGTGGTGCGTTGAGACTGTGTATCGATTATCGGAAATTGAATCGGGCTACGGTTAAGAATAAGTACCCTATGCCTCGTATAGATGATCTGTTTGACCAGTTGAAGGGTTCCCGTTGTTTCTCTAAAATAGACCTGAGGTCGGGTTACCACCAGTTGAGAGTCAGGGAGAAGGATATTCCGAAGACGGCATTCCGTACGCGGTATGGCCACTATGAGTTCCTGGTGATGCCGTTTGGGCTCACCAATGCACCGGCAGTGTTTATGGATTTGATGAACCGGATCTTCCGGGAATTCTTAGATCGTTTTGTGGTCGTCTTTGTGGACGACATTCTTATCTACTCATCTTCAGAAGAGGAGCACGAGGAGCACTTGAGAGTAGTGCTAGAGTTACTTAGAGCCCATAAGCTTTATGCTAAGTTTGGGAAGTGTGAGTTCTGGCTAAAAGAGGTGAAGTTCTTAGGCCATGTAGTTTCTGGGGAAGGGGTGTCTGTTGATACGTCCAAGACAGAGGCAGTGCAAGATTGGGTACAGCCTAAGAGTGTGTTTGAGATCCGCAGTTTTCTGGGATTAGCTGGGTATTACCGTCGGTTTGTGAAAGATTTCTCCAGGTTAGCTTCACCTTTGACTAGACTGACTCGGAAGGGAGTCAATTTTGTTTGGAGTGAGACTTGTGAAAAGTCGTTTCAGGAGCTGAAGGTTAGATTGACCACCGCTCTGGTCTTGATTATTCCGGAGAGAGGGTTAGGTTACGCAGTCTATTGTGACGCCTCACGAGAGGGTCTGGGTTGTGTGTTGATGCAAGAGGGGAAAGTGGTTGCCTATGGCTCACGTCAGTTGAAAATTCATGAGAAGAATTACCCTACGCATGATTTAGAATTAGCAGCTGTGATTTTTGCCTTGAAGATTTGGAGGCATTATCTGTATGGTGAGAAATTTGAGATATTCTCCGATCATAAGAGTCTGAAATATCTGTTTACACAGAAAGACTTGAATTTGAGGCAGAGGAGGTGGATGGAATTTATTGAGGATTATGACTTCGAGTTGCACTATCATCCGGGGAAGGCCAATGTTGTGGCCGATGCCCTTAGCAGGAAATCTGTTGGTGACATAGCTAGTATAGCCATCCGAGAGTGGGAGATGTTGGGTGTACTTGGGGAGTTTGATTTGCTTTTGGGTGAATCCGTTGAGGCTGCGGCCTTGTTTTCTGTTGTTGCACAGCCTACACTTGTGACTCGAGTGTTAGAGGCTCAGAGGGGTGATCTTGAGGTACAATCGCTCCGAGAAAAGATTTCCAGTGGGAAGGTTGAGAAGGGTTTGACGGTGTATCCCGACCTGAGTGTGAGATACCGAGACCGTTTGTTTGTGCCGGAGTCTTGCCGAGAGGAGGTACTTCGAGAGTTTCATCATTCGCGCCTTGCGGTGCATCCGGGAGGCACTAAAATGTATCGGGATTTGGGTCGCCAATTTTGGTGGCGAGGTATGAAGAGAGATGTGGCAGCTTTCGTGTCTAAGTGCCTTACTTGTCAGCAAGTGAAGGCCGAGCATCAGAGGCCAGCGGGTTTGTTGCAACCCTTGCCTATTGCCGAGTGGAAGTGGGAACATGTCACTATGGACTTCGTTGTGGGTCTTCCGAGAACTCAGCGGGGTAGTGATGCTATTTGGGTGGTTGTAGACCGGTTGACTAAGTCGGCGCACTTCATTCCTATGCGTGTTAGAGATTCAGTAGATCATCTTGCCGATTTGTACATCCGGGACATAGTGAGGTTGCACGGGGTCCCAGTGACGATCGTCTCAGATAGAGATCCTCGTTTCACTGCCAGGTTGTGGCAGAGTTTGCAGAGTGCTTTAGGCACTAAATTGACCTTTAGCACAGCTTATCATCCTCAGACTGACGGGCAGTCCGAGCGTACTATTCAGATCCTTGAGGATATGCTTCGGGGTTGTGTTCTCGACTTTAGTGGGTCGTGGGAGAGGCACTTGCCTTTAGTGGAGTTTGCCCACAACAACAGTTTTCAGTCTAGTATCGGTATGGCACCGTTTGAGGCCTTGTATGGCCGACCGTGTAGGTCTCCAGCTTGTTGGGCCGAGGTGGGTGATGCACCTTTGTTGGGTCCGGAGTTAGTGAGGGAAACGACGGAGAAAGTTGAACTTATCCGTAAGAGGCTTGTTACAGCACAGAGTCGTCAGAAATCTTATGCCGATCGTAGGAGGAGACCTTTGGTATTCGAGGCGGGTGATCATGTCTTTCTGAAGATATCACCCAAACGAGGCTTGATGAGGTTTGGAAAGAGCGGGAAGTTGTCCCCTCGGTTTATTGGGCCTTTTGAGATCCTTGAGAGGATTGGCGAGGCTGCTTATCGTTTAGCTTTGCCACCGCAGTTATCCGGAGTTCATGATGTGTTTCATGTGAGTATGCTTCGGAAGTATGAGCCAGATCCGTCACATGTGTTGGATTGGACTGATTTAGTAGTTGATGAGGATGTCTCTTATGAGGAGAGACCAATTCGGGTCTTGGATAGGCGGGATCAAGTCCTGCGTGGCAAGACCATCCCTTTAGTAAAGGTTTTGTGGAAGCATCACGGAGTGGAGGAGGCCACTTGGGAACGTGAGTTGGAAGTTCGCGGGAAATATCCGGACTTGTTTGTGGATTTGTAATCTTGTATTTAGATTTTATAGTATTGTTGAACTTGAGAATTTTATATATGTCTTAAGTTGGAAAACATTGAGAATGTTTTGGATTTAATGTTAGCATTTTGAACTTGTTTTTTTTGGAAGTGGAATATAACATTTATACATGAATGTGTTGTTTATATCATGAATTTGAATAACGATATGGAAATTGTTAACATTGAAAGGAATAATGCATAATATTGATGCAAGTTAAATATATGTTGATTTATACATATTGTGAGATGCCTCTTGATAAGAGATGAAGTGACCGGGATTGAGTCAAGTTATTGTTTATTGTTTTATAATATCTTTGGGAATTGAGAAAACTTGTTTTTGAAAACTTATGCTTAATTTCGGGGACGAAATTGTTTTAAGGGGGGGAGGTTATAGCGACCCCGGTCTTTTCCCATTTGATTATTGTACCTGGACTTATGTTCCGAGGATTCCGTTGTCATATTATTGTTATTGTCATCCTTTAACGTCATTGTTTGAGTCTTAGGGTGTGTTAGACTTGTTTCGAGTGGGTGGTTTGAGTCTGGGTTCAAACCCCAGATTTCTTTGAAGTTTCGGCCTTTCCGCTCGAGCGGACCTTATTGCGCTCGAGCGGAGATTGCACACTTCCAGTATTTTTTTGAACCCTGCAAAACTTCTGCAGGTGTGATATCTACGCTCGAGCGGGCTTTCTGAGCTCGAGCGGGTTGAGCTCGAGCGGTAGTGTTGGAGCTCGAGCGGACAGTGTTTTTTGGTGATGAGTTCTGGAGGTTGGAAAAGTGAGCTCGAGCGGACCTTCTTGCGCTCGAGCGGGCGAACTTTATTTTGTGTCTTTGCGCTCGAGCGGACATTATTGCGCTCGAGCGGAACATGTTTTCTCTTTGCGCTCGAGCGGTGTGTTCTACGCTCGAGCGAACCTGTTCAGTATATATACGCAGCAGCGTGTTTCAGATCAGTTTTTCAGCCCCTTTCAGTTTATAAAACCCTAGGTTACGAGTTCTCTCTCTCCCAACTCATCTTCTCTCCTAGGTTTCATCTATTTAGAGTGAGTATCTAACCTAGTTCCTTCATTAAAGAGGTAGAGTGGGACGAGGGCTTCCATTTAATCCGAACGGTTGTTGATTTGGAGCACTTTGGAGTTTGGGCTATCATCTCCGTCTTCTTCTTTTCGGGTTCTTGCTTCGAGGTAGGGATTTCCTACTCTATTTATACGATTTAATCCTAAGTGTTGGTATTTTGGTATGTGGGGGTAGTTTGGTAATTTTGGGAGAAACCTTAGGGTCTTGGCTTAGATTAATTTGTATAATTAATTTAAGGGAAAAATGTGGAATTGGGTTTAATTCATGAAGTTGGGAAAATTATGAGATTAATGATATAGTTGGGTAGTTTAAATAGTTACCTATGAGAATGTTGATTTTACATTCATTGTTGTAATTATTTCTTGTTTAGAAATAACTGTTTTGGATTATCGGTGGAGGATAGTCGTGATTGTTGTAGACCTTGCATGTGGCTTAGGTGTAACTGGAATTAAGTCACTTATGTTAACTGTTGAATTAATACAGAACATTACTTGTATTGATTATATGTTGTATATGGCAATTGTGTGTTTCATTGCATATGCATGTTGTTTGGAGAAGATAGGGGATGAACTCCACGGTTTAGGGGAAGATAGGGGATGTACCTCTAAACCGGATTTGTTGGGAGGAGATAGGGGATGGACTCCAGTAGCATCACTCATATGTGTGCTTATTGATAATAGCAATATTGCTATTTGTTGTTGATATGATACATCATTATAATGTGTATCAGTTGGAAGTATGGAAGTGTTGTGGTTTGAGCTTTAGTCTCATTTATTTTTGTGACATCTGGATCACTATTATAGTTGGCCAGGTTCTGAGCCATAATGATATAATTGGAAAGTTGAATAAACATTGGAAAGTGAAAGGTGTCATAGACAATATGTCATAGACAATGTAGACATTCGTGTCATGAAATTGGAAATTGATTATCTTGTGTTAACCATGTATCGTATGCTAATGCTTTAGTTAATTCGTCTGCTTGGTTTAGTATTTTTCTACTGGGCTGTGGCTCACCCTATATGGGAACTTCATTTTCAGGTTCGGGTGGTTCACTACCTCCAAGGACTTAGCTTGTGAGGATTTGGACTCGAAGACTTGCTTTATTTTATTTGTTTTATTTGAACAACTTGTAAACTTTCAAGCCTAGGGCTTTATTTGTTTTTGAGTTAGAACTCATGGAATTGTGTCCAAGTGTTGGCTTGGCAAGATGTAAGCCCATAGGGCATTTATTATGATGTTTTTATTTTATGGTACTCTGATGAATGAAATAAGATACTTTATTCCCTTATAATTCCGCATGTTAATATTATGTATTATGGGTTTATTTTTGAGGGCGTTACAACCACTCTTTATTTTGCACTCCCGCTCGAGTGACCAAAAGTTGGCTCAAGCGTAAATTGCATGCTCCTAGAAGTTTACAAGTTTTGCAAACCGCTTGAGTGACTAGAGTTGCGCTGGAGCGAAGACCTCAGTCTTACACTCGAGCGACCATCAAGCGTGCGTCGAGCTGAAAAATCAAGCAACCAATACTTTTGTAGTGTTTACAGACCGCTCGAGTGACGGAAGTTGTACTCGAGCTACCACTATTATTTTTGACTCTCCGCTCGAGCGAAAGAATCTAAGCTTGAGCGAAGTCCCTATTTTCAGCAAATTTGATCAAGTGTTTTAAATCACATTTTGGCATCCTCATTACATCCTAAACATTCTTAAGACCAAATTAAGACACAATAATGAGGACAAGACCTATAAACACATTAAGAACATAACGAAATAAATTAAGTACTATCCAAGCGTGTGTTTCAATATGTGTATCTGTTATGTTTGTGTAGGTCACGTGCCGTAAGTCATCTGATTTTTCTGCTCTATTTGTCTACTTTTGGAGCCATTTGTAAGTAATAACTTTGTAAAGCTATGTTCAATTATAAGTATTTTTGAATGATATAAAATGATCTGTTTTCTGAAATATTATCTTCTGTATGAATGAATAGTTGTCCAATTATTCTAAAATGTTTTTGTGGCATCATTAGCTTCAGATGACATCTATTATCTGTTTTGTTACGTCCCAATTATGGGCCAACTGAATGTCTCATAAGCCAACTGTTATGGATCCTTCTGTATATGTCACATTTATTGGCCAACTGTACGTCTTATGAGCGAACTGTACCGTCTCCGTGCATGTGAGTCAACTGTATGCCTTCTTGGTCATCCCTTTATAGGTCAATTGTTTCTGCTAGTGCTAATGAATGTGCCACCTATGATTAATTGTAATTTCTAATTATGAATATAATTCTAAATATGTTTCTGTTATCTACTGAATTCTAATTTATGTAATTATATAGACAACGTTTATTAAACCCTTTACCTTATTATTATTCACTGGGCTCCCGCTCACTGTATTATTTATGTATGTAGGTGATCAGGCGCGTGGCCAGGCTCAATGATGATGGCCTGGAATTCCATTTTGTCGGCCAACCTTTGTGCCTCCCGAGGAGGTTTCAGAATAAGTCAGATGGTCGAGTTTTGTGAACTAAGTTTTAAGACATTATTTCCTTTTGGAATACAGACAAGTTTCTATTTATTAGTACACTGGGCTAAGTCCTACTTTTGGTTTATCTGTGTGTACGAGTGACGTATGATTAATGTATGTATGACGTCACATATGCGTGTGTTTATAAAGTTTTAAATTATCTTTCCCATATATATCTACACAGGTCATTGGACTACATATGTTTTATCTATCTACTTCCGCTAGCTCCTTAATTCTATGTTATTATGTACGGAGGCCTTTGGTAATCCAAGGATTACTGGCCAGTTACGCCGCTAAAGCTATAGGGGCGGGGTTGGGTCGTGACAGAGTGGTATCAGAGCACGTGTTATACCGCACACACGAGTTCCTATGAGCTATAGGATGTCCTAGAAAAGAATTAGGAATATTACATTTGCATGTGTAAGTGTGTGTGCTAATTTCTATAAATGTGTAAACTGAATCTGAACATGAACGTATGAAAGTGAAAAGAATGAACTGAAACTGAATACTCTGAACACTGTGAACAAGATTATTCCTATGTTTATTATTGCCTTGTTCATGTATAGCGAAATGGATAGTACAAGCAGTAATGGTACAACCGAATCCTCTGAGGGCCAAATGAGTCGAATGGAATAGATGCTTGAAGCCTTAACAGCATCAATGATGCAGTAACAAAGACAACAACTGTCTCCTCCGCCCCTTCAGCCCAAATTGAACCAGAAAACAACGATATCATCAGCTTGACTCAGAAATTCACAAAGATGAAGCCGCCAACCTTTTTAGGTGGCATTAAGCTGTTAAAAGCCAAGACATGGATACTAGAAATAGAAAAGATGTTTGAAGTATTCCCTTGTTCGGAAACTCAAAAAGTTCTATTGGCCACTTATACCCTCAAAGAAGAGGCTAGACATTGGTGGAGGCTCATCCAAAACGACAATGGGTCTATGACTTGGAGCCAATTCAGAGAAATTTTCTATGAAAAATATTTCCCTCAATGCTATCGAGACAGAAAGGTGTCTTAATTTCAGGAACTCAAGCAAGGCAACATGTCTATAGTCGAGTATGAGGCTAAGTTCACTGAACTAGCTTGATTTTCCCCTCACATGGTGGATTTAGACTACAAAAAGGACTCAAAATTTGAAGGAGGCTTGACTTTGGAAGCGTTCGATAGGGTCAGTGTATTAAAATTACTCAAATATGTGGATGTGCTTGATAGAGCCTTAATGGCTGAAGCCAATTTGGTTGCACTGAAACAGACAAAATCCCCAACAACTGAATAAAGAGGTGAAAAGATCTGGATTTGGTTTCAAGAAGGGCCGTTCATTTGCTACGAATAAGAAACAAAATACGAGATCTACTAGCAGTTCAAGTCAAAGCAATGGGTCTACACCTGTTTGGACTCAATGTGGAAGGAGACATAGAGGGGTCTGCCATCGAGTATCTGGTGCTTGCTTCCAATGTGGCAAGACAGGCCACATGATAAAAGATTGTCCAATTAGGTCAGAAAATGACAACCGTCCTATAGCAAGTTCAGCAGGGTCTGTTTCTGGATCAAGAACAAATGTGAGAACTAATGCGGGGAGAGAACCTTTGAGACAAGGTAGAGTGTTCACACTTGTGCCTGGCGATATACAAAATATTGAATTAGTTGTGTCAGGTATAATCTCTATCTGTGCTCAGAATGCCTATGGGTTGATAGATTCTAGTTCTACACATCTATTTGTATCGCATGCTTTTTCTCAGATATTAACTAGACCTTTAGAACCTATGAACTGTTTACTATCTATATCTACACCATCTGGAGGTTCTATGATATGTGCTTATGTTTATCCGGCATGTGATATAATGATTGGTGATATCACATTGTACGTTGATTTTCTGCCTTTGAGCATTGATCATTTTGATTGCATATTGGGCATGGATTGGTTGACCAAGTATTATGCTACTATTGATTGTGTGAATAAATTTGTTGTATTCCGAGCTCCGGGGTTGCCTGAATTTGTGTTTGCTGGGAATGGGGTAGTTCCTCCACAGTATTTGATCTCTTTTATGAAAGCTAGTAAATTGTTGTGAAAAGGTTGTTGAGTTTTCCTATGTTGTGTTTTGAATATGAATGTTGATAATGCTAATGTTGAAAACATCCCTATAGTTAACGAGTTTCCTGATGTGTTTCCCAATGAACTACCCGGAGATCTGATTGATAGAGAAATTCAATTTATTATCGATGTTGTACCCGGAACACAACCAATTTCAAAAACCCCATACCGAATGTCAACCTCTAAACTAAAAGAATTGAACACTCAATTACAAGACTTGCTAGACAAGGAATTTATCCGTCCGAGTACTTTACCTTAGGGTGCTCCAGTTTTGTTTGTTAAGAAGAAGGATGGGTCTTTGAGGTTATGCATAAACTACCGTGAATTGAACAAAGTAACCGTGAAGAACAAATACCCAATACCCCAAATAGACAATCTGTTTGACCAACTTCAGGGAGCACAGCTGTTCTCTAAAATAGACTTTAGATCCAAGTATCATTAGTTAAAGGTCAAGGTAGAAGATGTAGAGAAAACTGCATTCACAACTAGATACAGGCACTATGAATTTTTAGTGATGCCATTTGGGGTAACTAACGCACTCGCAGCTTTTATGGACCTAATGAATAGGGTTTTTAAACAATTTCTGGATGAATTTGTTGTTGTATTCATTGATGATATATTGATTTACTCTAGAAGTAGGGAGGATCATGAAAACCATTTACGAACTGTAAATTCTGCGGGAAATAAAATTATATGCAAAACTATCCAAATGTGAATTCTGGCTGGACAATGTGACATTTTTAGGGCATCTAATCAACGAGGATGGCATATCAGTAGATCCACAGAAAATTGAAGCCATTGGAGACTAACCAAGACCAACTAATGCGTCAGAAATCAGAAGCTTTCTGGGGCTTGCAGGTTACTATCGCAGATTTGTGAAAGATTTCTCAAAACTTGCTATGCCACTAACATAGTTGACACAAAAAAATATGCCGTTTGATTGGAATGACCAAAAACAATCTGCTTTCCAAGAGTTGAAAACTAGGTTGGTAACTGCACTAATTTTGACATTGCCTAATGGTACAGATGGATTTCAAATTTATAGTGACGCCTCATACAAAGGCTTGGGATGTGTATTAATGCAAAACGGAAAGGTAATTGCCTATGCTTCTAGACAACTCCGCCCTCATGAAAAGAACTATCCGACTCATGACCTTGAACTTGCAGTTGTGGTTTTTGCACTAAAAATCCTTATTTGTATGGAGTAACTTGTGAAGTGTACACTAACCATAAAAGCCTCAAATATTTCTTCACCCAAAAAGAACTGAACATGAGACAGAGACGATGGCTTGAGCTAATCAAGGATTATGATTTGCAGATCTTGTACTATTTGGGAAAAGCCAATACTGCTATAGATGCTTTGAGCCAAAAATCCATTGGCAATTTGTCATGTTTACTTACCGGTCGAAGAGAATTGTTACATGATTTGGAAAGAAATGAGATTGAAATTGTTTTGTGTGAATATGGTGGAATCCTAGCTATCATTTCTGCTCAGCCTACAATCATTGATGAAATTAGAGAAAAACAACTTGGAGATGAGTTCTTGAAGAAAATTGTTGATGAGATTGACTCAAAACCAAGGCCAGGATTTGTGCTTGATAATAGTGTGTTGAAATTTCATAATAGACTTTATGTACTGAATTGTTCTGACTTGAGGAAACGAGTTATGACTAAGGCTCACAATTCAAAGTTTACTATGCATTCGGGAAATACAAAGATGTACCATGACTTAAAACAGAATTTCTGGCGGCCTGGAATGAAGAAAAGCATTACTGATTTTCTAGCTAGATGTTTGCATTGCCAACAAGTTAAAGTTGAACATTAGCGATCCTCTAAGTTACTTCAACCGCTTCCAATACTAGAATGGAAATGAGAGCATATTACCATCGACTTCATTGTTGGACTGCCTCGCACCTCTCGAGATATTGACCCTGTCTGGGTTATTGTTGATCGTTTAACTAAGTCTGCCCACTTTCTGTCTGTTATAACTATTTATAATGCGGATAAGTTGGCTAACATTCATGTGAATGAGATTATAAGGTTACATGGTGTGCCAGTATCCATTGTATCTAACAAAGATTCGAAGTTCACATCAAGATTTTGGCAAAGTTTACAGCAGGCTTTTGGGAACTAAACTACGACTGAGTAGTGCCTACCACCCACAGACAGACGGCCAATCTAAACAAACCAATCAGACTTTGAAGGATATGTTGCGAATGTATGCCTTAGATTTCCAAGGGAATTGGGAAACTTACCTCCCTCTAGCCAAGTTTGTATATAATAACAACTATCATTCAAGTCTTAGAATGGCTCCTTATGAAGCATTGTATGGAAGGAAATGTCGATCTCTGATTTACTGGGCCGAAGTAGGCGATAAAGCGTTACTGGGACCGAAACTTGTGCAAGAAATAACTGAAAAGGTGAAACTAATACCTCAGAGCCATCAAAAGAGTTATGCAGATGTCCGGAGGAGAGACAGAGAATATGAGGTTAGAGACCGTGTGTTCATAAAGGTGACTCCAATGAAAGGTCAGACACGATTTGGGGTGAAAGGAAAGTTGGCACCAAGATACATTGGCCTGTATGAGATTTTAGAGAAAATCAACTTAGTAACATACCGAGTGGCCCTACCTCCAATTATGGAGAATATGCACAATGTTTTTCATGTCTCAATGCTTCAGGAATAATTGAGAGATCCATTCCATGTGATTGAACCAACTCATGTGCTTCTGAAAGAGGATTTTACCTATGAAGAACAGCCAATATAGATTGTTAACCACCAAATCAAAAGATTGATAAATAAAGAAATTTCGTTAGTGAAGGTTGATTGGCAAAACCACAGAGGGACTTATGCAGCTTGGGAGACTGAATAAGATACAATAAAGAGATACCCTAAATTGTTTTCCTCTAGATCTGATATTCTTGCAAACTAAAGGAAAATTGGAGGACCAAACTCTTTAAGGGGGGAAGATTGTAACAACCCCGACCTGTGTTTAGCTGCTAATCTTTGATTAAGGATGCATAATAAGTAATTAAGATGAAATTTTTAATTAATTGCATGTGTGTTGCATTATTTGTGTTTCTATCTGTTATCGTAGAAATATCTATTTGTGTTTGTGCTTTGTTCTGCAAATTGAAGGCCTTATCTGCATCCAATCATGAAATTGACTTAGGTTATGTGTTATTTGGAATTTTTAGTATTTTATTGTAGGTTCAATTGGAATTCGATTCAGAACCAAATAATTAGAATAAATAATGTTAATTAGTTAGTCACTAATGAAGTACCACTTATCAAGCCTATATAAGGCCCACATGATTCTAGAACACACACATATATGCACATTTCATCATCCTTGATGACAAAAACGTGAGAGTGAGGAAGGAAGGGAGAGACTTGAACTCAACAAGGGAATTGATAGTAATCTAGAGGAAATTGACTTGAAAGCTCAAAGACATAGCAATCTAGAACTCAATTGAGGATCTTAGGTGAGTAATTGATTCCTAATCTTTGTATTTAAGTTGTTAATGAAGAGAATTCAAGAAGTTCTTATGACTAAGTATGAGAATTGAGCTAGAATTAAGAGAATTTAAATCATACCATGCATGCATGCATATTTTCTTACATTTTGAGTTTAATTGTGAAGAATTCTCACATGCATGTGCCAATTCTACCTTAGTTTTGAGAATTCATCATGTTTTCTGCCAATTGACCTTAATTGATCATGTTTTTGAAAGTTTGGGTTCATATTAATGCATACATATTATGCTCTTTAAAGTCTAAGTTGATTTTGGTGAAATTGGCTTACCTTTGGGCCTTGATTTTATGAAATGGTTTTGAATTCATAATGTTTTACAAGATTTCAAGTGTTTTCTCAAGTTTTGGGCCCAAGAGATGTGTTTTGTAGCTTTGAATTCAAGTTTTAAAGCTTGGAAGCAAATTTGAAAATTCTAGAATTCTGCCTCTCCACTCGTGTGACAGAATCTGCGCTCGAGCGACCACTCTTTGTTTTGCACTCCCGCTAGAGCGACCAAAAGTTGGCTCGGGCGTAAATTGCATGCTCCTGTAGACCGCCCGAAACTCCGCTTCGCGCGCGAGGGCGCAAATCGTAGTTCTTAGCTGCTACAGTTCGGACTCATGTCACGGTTCTGAATCTAATCTCACAAAGTGCAATGTAAGACTGATAAATCACCAAAGAGTCCAAATCCAACAAATCGTTTTGGAAAATTGATTTTAATCAAAAAGCACCAAACATGGACTCCTTTGCCAGATTTCAGAGTCGCCACCTAAATATTTTGTTTTGGGGAAATTTAGGAAACCCTGACTCGTGCCTAAGGCCACGTGTCCGTCATCACCAAAGTTACCTCGGCTCGGGAACTTGGGTACAAAAGGGGAAGGTCATGCAATGAGCCCCCCCCTCGCCCGATCAAAGATCGGCCTCTACTGACATGATATGTTGTTTTTGAAAACACATGCGTTCTTATTCCGGTTTATTAGCTAGCTTACTATGTGATGCGCACAGCATACAAGTATAGACTCAATCACGCAGATTGGAACAAAACAACTCATGTTTGTTTTTTAAAGTGGTTTGAAAGTGCTACTTGCAAGTAGGCTAAGACGTGGATTTGCCACCCCCAAGTGGGCTTAGGAAAACATGATTTTGCCACTTCAAGTGGGCTAAAAACTCGCAATCATCTAGTTGTTCCAATTCAGGCAATCGAGCCTTCATCCACAGGCATTCACGCAGTTAATCACTTAAACAATTAGCCTCATGGCAAGCATGCTATCATGGCAATATGCAATCACACTCATACAATATGCTAAAGCGTAAAAGCTTACCTAGTACTCCGAGCCAAAAAAGAAGCTAGTTAGTAATCAATGCATGATCCTAGCTAAGTTAAGATGCCTAATGCAACACATGCAAAATGCAACTAAGATAGGCTCGGCTATTCTAAGATGTCATGTGAATGCAACTTGATAACATGTATTCAAATTGGAATTGAAATACAATGCAGTTAGTATGATGCGCCGAGCCCGGTGCATGCAAGACAGATGAATGATGCAAACATGCGAGCATAAGGATGCTAATTGAAACATGCCCTAAAACTAACCATCGAAAGCTGGTAAATAAAAGGGAGAAAGAAATGAGGGTTGGAAGACATGCATCACACACACGCACACTTATTACAACAGTTATACCCTCTCGACGGAGGGTCCGAATAATAAGCTAACTATCTAATCTAAGCTAATTAAACTAATTATTACAAAACAAATGAATGGCTAAACACATTAACTAATTAAGTACAAAACCATTAAACTAGCTAACTAAGCAAAGTAGCTAAGTAAGGCATTAAGTAGAGGTCCTCGGAGCGAGGGGTGCATGCATGCTCGGTCACCTCACTTGGAAATCCACCGCTATACCCGAACTTGCCTCTGTTTGCATTTGATTTCAGAACACTGTAAGAGCCTCCAGATAGCTTCTACTCCATCATGGAGACTTCTAGGAAGGTTGCCGACCACGTTTTGGTGGTGTAGACCACCTGCCGACCACCCAAATTTGCTGTAGACCAGAAAAAGTGGTCGGCCAGCTACTTTTTCTGGTCTACTGACCAGAGAATTCTGCACAACTCCATTTTGTTGCAACAGAGAGCAAGAAGGGGCATGGTAGTGTATTTGCAAGGTATGTGTGCACAACCACTCTCCCTATCATTTCTTAAGCTCAAGGGAGTGCGGTTCTCGACTCTCAGGCCACCAACCGAGCATCACAATGCACGATGGCCGAGAAGCCAAGATTGCACAATTCAATGTAAATGAATACACAAATAACACATAAGAGCCTTAACCTCTATCATGCATGATCAAGAGGGTCGGCGATCAAGAAATGAGGCACATTTTATCACTTCAAGTATGAAACGTCCCTCGTTTCTTGTGTTTGGACTAACACCCTATCCAAACACAATGCAATGCAATGCAACATGATCAACCTATCAAAGCTAATGGCATGCAAACAATGCTAATGCAACATAAGCATGTAAACACAATGCAATGTAACAACATGCAAACAACATGCAAACACAATGCAATGCAACAACATGCAAACAACATGCTATATGGACTTAAACCGAATATGGACAGACCTCAGTCATGCCCAAAACAGTGGCCAAAATGCTGAAATGATGGCATGAAATGCAAGATGATGCATGCTCATGCCTTGGCTCACCAATCAAGCATAAGAGCACAACTCTCAAACATGAGCAAGGAGTGACAAATATGGAAGTGTGACAACACTACAAGCTCTGAAATCATGTATGAAATGATGCCAAATCATTCAAACAACATAAGCATAGCATGCTAGGAGGTCCTAAGGCACAAGGCCACCAAGAGGGACTACACAAGAGGCATGCAAAGCATGGTACAAATGATTGAACCAACCATGGATAGAGCTCAAATAGGTCAAAACAATGACCAAAATATGCTGAGATGGGAGCTCAAAGGTCTAGGCATGCATGCATACAAGCTAGGCCACAAACAAGGCAATAATGCACAACCCTTGAAAGCATTCAAAGAGTGAAAAAGTGGGAACATGGCAATCCTATATGATTTGAAATAACATGGTAGATGATGCCAAATCATGCACATGTCACAAATGAAGCATGCTATGGTGCTCAAAACTCAAAGCTAGCAAGGCCAATTGCACTACAACTATGCAATACATGAACCATATGGCCAAGGCAACCCAAAATAGTCCTAGAGTATGTCAAAATGATGCTAAAACATGTATGGACTAGAGCTAACACATGCTAGTATGAAGGGCATGAAGCATGAAGTATGCAAGGGCAATAAGGAGGAGTACACTACACCTACCAAAATCAAGCATGAGATGACTTTACCAACAAAAATCAGAGTTGTATTATGGCAAAACAAGACCAAAAACACACTGAAATGGTGGCCCAAAAGCCTAGGCAAGATGGCATACACAATGGCTCATGTTTAAGGCGTAAAGAACCAACCCTCCAAAGCATTGAAAGAGTGAAAGATATGAGAGCATGGCCACACTACATGCAATGAAATCACATAACAAATGATGCCAAATCATGCAAATAGCCCAAGTAATGCATGCTAGTGGCTTGGAAACTCAAAGCTAGTGAGCTAGAATGCACTATGGCTATACAAAGCAAGGCATTCATGACCAAAACAACATAAATCAGACCTAGAGCATGCTGAAACATGGCCAAAAGCTTGTTGAAGTTGAGCCAAAATCACACTAGAATGATGGTCTAAAGCGTGATGCATGTTAGGCTAGCATGCAAGATTGCACTACAAGTGTAGAATGCATGCAAGTGGTGACTCAACCAAGCTAAAACAGAGGTATGCCATGTCAAAATAACACCAAAAACAAGTTGAGAACAAGCCAACACATGCTAGAAAACCATGCTCAAACATGAGGCCAATAAGGCAAGCATCCAAGATACAAGGAGAGGGGATGACCCCCTCCTATTTGGGACCTCAAAGCACCCTTTTCACCACTAAAATTCCTTTGAGTTTCAGTGGTGAGAAGGCCAAAAGGAGGTGGTCCCAATAGCTTAAAAGGATAGCACAAAAACAAAGCCAAACAAGGCACAAGAGGGGGTAGACCACCCCCAACACCAAAGAAGCCTTAAACAAACATGTTAAGCACTAAAAATTAGAACTTTTTATAGTAGAAAGTCAAGCCAAAATAAGCATGCAAATAGGTCCAAAAGCTTAATCAAAATAAAGCTTTAAAGGGCTAGTTGACTCACCCTTGAAGAACAACTTCAAAGCTAGAACTCCAGTAGCTTTTCTGAGCTCAAACCAATCCAAAAACACCAAAACCAGCTTCTAAGTGCCTCAGCTCCAAGAGTATGGTGTTTCACTATGTGTTTGTGTGCGAAAGTGTGAAGAAATTACACTTTCAAGCACAAATATAGAAGGAAAGGAAGAAGTATAGATACAGATGATACGTATAGCCCTCAGCCAAATTTCTCAACCTAAGACAAGAAGGAGGGGGTTCCCTCTTATAAAAAAACAAGAATCAAGCTACTTGAACAAGCTAAGAGCTTGAATCAATCCATCCATACACGTGTATGGAGGATGCAATCTGTGCACTCCAGCGGGCACAGCTGGCATCCACAACACCTGTAGAATATGCAGGAAAGTTGCCGACCAGTTGAAATGGTCGGCCAGCTACTTACACTAGTCGGCCAGCCACTTTTTCTGGTCTGCAAGGAGACCAAGTGGTCGGCAAGGGGGGAAAGGTGGTCTACACCACGAAAGCAAGGTGGCGACATGGTGGCCTACCACTTTTGGTGGTCCAAAGACCACCAAGACCAGTTAGCCAACCAGAAAACTGGCTGGCGGGGAAGAAAAGTGGTTTTCAGGGAGGGAAATTGGTCTCCAACCCTCATTCCACCCTCCAAGCAAGGAAAACAAGGTTTGTGCCAAAAACAAACCAAAAATGATGCAAGACAATAGTTCGGGGGTCGAGGCGCGCAGCCGGAAGCCTCGAAAACTAGTCTACGGGCACCAAAAGTGGTCTATGAGGGAAAAGTGGTCTACGACCACAAAAAGTGGTCTCCAAGACCTCTGTGTCCCTCTAGACCAAGGCAACAAGGCATGGTTCGAAAACTAGGCCAAAAGGAGAATGGTAAGCGGTCCCGAGACAAGGCGCGCGGCCGAGGGCTCCGGAAACCGGAAACTAGTCTACAGGAGGGAAAAGTGGTCTACGACCACAAAAAGTGGTCTACAGACCTCTCTCTCCCTCCAGGCAAGGGAAAATAAGGCATGGTCTACAAACCAAGCCAAAACACAAAGAGTTCAGAGGCCCGGAGGCAAGGCACTCAGCCGAAAATCCCAGAAACTCGAAACGAGCACAAACATGCACAATCATCAAGCGCTCAAACGACGACGTCTGAGTCTTAAGGTCGGTCAAAAATGGGGTGTCTACAGCTCCCTGAAGTTTACAAGTATTGCAGACCGCTCGAGCGACCAGAGTTACACTCGAGCGAAGACCTCACTTTCACGCTCAAGCAACCCTCGAGTGTGTGTCGAGCGAAAAAATCAAGTAACCACTGCTTTTGCAGAGTTTACAGGTCACTCGAGCGACGAAAGTTGCACTCGAGCTACCACTCTTATTTTTGACCCTCAGCTTGAGCGAAGGAATTTGCGGTCGAGTGAAGACCCTGTTTTCAGCGAATTTGATTAAGTGTTTTAAATCACATTTTGGCATCCTCATTGCATCCTAGATATTCTTAAGCACTAATTAAGACACAATAATGAGGGCAAGACCTAGAAACACACTAAGAACATAACGAAATAAGTTAAGTATTATCCAAGCATGTGTTTCAATATGTGTTTCTGTTATGTTTGTGTAGGTCATGTGCCATAAGTCATCTGATTTATCTGCTCTGTCTGTCTACTTTCGGAGCCATCTGTGAGTAATAACTTGTAAAGCTATGTTCAATTATAAGTATTTTCTAAATGATATAAGATGATCTATTTTCTGAAATATTATCTTCTGTATGAATGAATAGTTGTCCAAAATTTCTTAAATGTATCTGTGGCATCATTAGCTTCTGATGACATCTGTTATCTATTCTGTTACGTCCCAATTATGGGCCAACTGAACGTCTCATGAGCCAACTGTAGCGGATCCTTCTGTATACGTCCCATTTATGGGCCAACTGTACGTCTTATGAGCCAACTGTATCGTCTCCATACATATGAGTCAACTGTATGCCTTCTTGGTTATCCCTTTATGGGTCAACTGTTTCTGCTGGTGCTAATGAATGTACCACGTATGATTAATTGCAAATTCAGATTATGAATATGATTCTGAATTTATTTCTGTTATGAACTCTGATTTCTGAACATGATTATAAAATTCATTTCTATTAACTACTGAATTTTGATTTCTGTAATTGTATGGACAACGTTCATTAAACCCTTTACCTTCTTATTATTCACTGGGCTTCCGCTCACTGTATTTTTTATGTATGTAGGTGATAAGGCGCATGGCCAGGCTCAATGATGATGGCCTGGAATTCTGTTTTGTCGGCCAACCTTTGTGCCTCCCAAGGAGATTCTAGAATGAGTCAAATGGTCGAGTTTTGTGAACTAAGTTTTAAGACTTTGTTTCCTTTTGGAATATAGACAAGTTTCTATTTATCTGTACACTAGGCTAAGTACCACTTTTGGTTTATCTATGTATACGAGTGACATATGATTAATGTATGTATGACATCACATGTGTGTGTGTGTTTATAAAGTTTTAAATTATCAATCTTATATATGTCTGCACAACTCATTGGACTACATATGTTTTATCGATCTGCTTCCGCTAGCCCCTTAAATCTATGTTATTCTGTACAGAAGCCTTTGGTAATTCAAAGATTGCTAGCCGATTATGATGCTAAACCTATAAGGGCGGGTTTGGGTCGTGACACTTTCTCTCTAAACTCACTTTTTCTCACTTATATCTTCAGATCTACTCACATAAAAGTACAACCTCATCTTGGTCCTTTGAAACAGATTGTAGATCGTGTCAAGGGCCTTTTTTTGATCCAAGAGGTTCGTGGTTTCAACAACTTTGAGTTTTTCAAGTTCTTCTCTTCCACTCTTCTAGTTTGTGGTAGGGATTCTTCACACCTTCTTATGAGTTTCAACTTAGTTGTATGTTATTTCCAAAACAATATTGTGATTTAGGGATTTGAACAAAAAAATCTAGGGTTTTGGTTTTGAAGTCAGAAGAGGGGTTTTATTAAATGGAATGATAGGAAAGGTTGTGGGGATGTGAAGATGATTGTTATGTGTGGAAAATAGTGGAGTTCTTTACTCATAAGTGATTTTGAAAGAAAATGAGATTTTGTTCCAAAACTATGAGTTTTGACTAGTGTTGGAAAACAATGAAAGCTGATGTTGGTTTTTTTTGTAAAATTTTGGGAAAGAATATGGATATTAATGGGAATGGTGAAGTTGGATATGTACTATCACTCACATTTTGAAATTTGGAAAGTCTATCTTATGGAATTTATTTATCTGTTTAGAGATATCTATTTGGGCTATCGGTGGAGGATAGTTATAATTATTGTAGACATTGCATGAGAACTAACAAAATGGAAACCATTTTCTAATCCATTTGCTTTGAGCATTGTTGCATATTATCACATTGAAAATGTATACTGTTTTGAGAAAAAAGGTGAATACTTCGTGAATCTGGGTAGAAGGTGTGATTACAAATGTTAAGTTGGCTTGTGTGTCCTTGGTGAAAGACCAGAAAACTGTGCGGATAGGTGTCGAGTCTTCCAGTTAATACCGGTAAAAATGACAAAAAAGTAGTACTTGTATAGCCTGCTAGCAGACACGTACGTAAAGATTCACAGTATTATTTATAGTGAAAAGAGAAAGGATGTTATGAATTATTTTATAACCTAACATTACATGGTTTTGAAAGAAATGTAAGACATTTTGGCACAAGCATGGCATATTCATTCATCCTATAACTTTGTTGAGATGCATATATTGTGTTGAATTATTTCTACTGGGTTTTGGCTCACCCTATGTGAGAAAAATATTTCAGGTACTAATGATATCCCTTCGCCAAGACAATAGCTTGGGAGGACTTGAAGTAAGAGCTTCATTTTGTTCATTTGTGTATTTATTTTTGTACAGGCCTAGGGCTTTATTTGTATTGAGTTTAAACTCACTTTTTTTGTAACCAAGCATTGTCTTAGAAAGCTGTAAGCCTATAGGGCATTTCTTAATTGCTTAACTTATTTTCATAATCTTTAATAATGTAACACATGCTATAGATTCAAGGTTAGGGCTTGTGAATGTATAATTGCATGTGCTATCTTTTATAAAATGAGATCATATGGAATGGAAGAGATCATATAATCAAAATGATATGCTTAATTATGAGTGTTCGTGGATGGTTTTATTGTAATTATTTCGGGCCATTATAATTCGGTATTAGAGGGTACCGGGTTTGAATACTTTGGGTACGTGGGAAGTGGTTTTTACCACAATAGGTTTATCTCGCCTGATAGAGATAGTTGTGTTTATGGTATACTATATGATAACATGTTTATGTGGCTAAATAGGTATAAAATTTAATTTCTAAGATGTTTATTGGGTCTACAAGTTTCTAAAAGTCCTGTTTGAAGAGCATTTGATCATTGCTATTTCTAATTGGAACTCTGGCAGCGCCGCAGGACGATCATTATCTAGAAAGAAAGTTCGTATGTGTTTATGTGCTTCTGTGCTTATGTGGAATGCATTAAATGTTGTCCATCGCATTAGGACGCAAGCGAGTTAGCTTCGGCACATTTGTAAATGTGCTAATCTCTGGTGTTACCTTCATTAAGATGTCAGGACAAGGACGTGGTAGTGGTAGGCTTGGCAGGCCTAGACGACATGAGGTACTATTACCGGATGAGATTTTGGCACAAGAGGAAGGAGTTGGTTAGGCCAATGTGGCCGAACCAGTAGATCGTCAAGGCATAGGCTCTTTGGCCCATGAAATGGCCTGAGCCTTGCGGGAATCTATGGACATTCTCAGAGCTGAGAATCAAGTCCAGGCCCAAGTTGCTAAGGCAGGGCCGTCATTCTTGATAAGAGAGTTCTTCTGGTCGAATCCGAATGAGTTTTTGGGTGATCCAAAGGAGCCACTGAAGGCGAATGGGTGGTTGGAGAAAATAAGGAAGACGTTTGAGATGCTTGGCATTGAAGACAATGGGTTGAGAGTGACCTTGTCATCTTTCCAATTGAAGGGAGATGCGGGTCAATGGTGGAAGTATGCGCGTGGGCACATTCGAGTGACTTGGGAGGCCTTTGTCAATGCCTTCCAAGATAAGTTCTTGCCTTCCACTGTAAGGGATAAGTTGAGGGATCAATTTCTGAAGCTTAAGTAGCTCAGTTTACCTGTAGCCGAGTTTGAGGCAGCTTTCACTAGCCTTTTTAGATTTGCACCGGAGCTTGTGGTAATAGAGGAACGCCGTTACATCGAGTTCCAGAAGAGGTTGAGGACCGAGCTTCTTTTCAAAGTAGCTAGGTCAATGATTAGGGACTATGGACAGCTTGTGAAGGTGGTGGCTCACCTGGAGACCATGGTTCATGTGGAGGAGGAGCGGATGAGGACTCCAAAAGGAGTCAGGAGGTTTAGGGAGAGACTCGGGACAGTAAGAGGCAGAGGAGTTCCACCCCACAGTAGTCCAAAGGAGCTTAGTCTAGGTCTACTTTTTCTATACTGAGCTCTGGGTTAGGAGAGGTGCACAGGGAGGGATTACCTGTTTTAAGTGTCGCCTGCTAGATCACAAGTCTATAATTTATCGGAAGAAAGGAGGAGGGTAACAGTCTACACCATTGGCGGCTCGTTCTTAGAGCCAGAGTCCGAGAAGAGGGCAGCCACCTACCTGTTATCAGTGTGGACATTTGGGGCACGTGAGGAGGTTTCACCCTCAGTCTAGTGGCACATTTGGTGTGTCTGGCCAATGGCAGGCATAGAGCCATCAGCCTGCACAGTAAGCTCAGGCCTCGAGGGCTAATCAGGGAGCCTCTTCAGCTCAGTCTGTGCATTAGACTTATGCTCCGAGGGGTGAGCAAGTAGAGTAGAGAGCTACAAGGCGTGTGTATGTTGTTACTAGATTTAGTACCAGCGCCATCAGTAGTGAGAGGTAATTTCTTATTGTGTAATTCTATTGCGAATGTGTTGATTGATACTGGTGCATCCTATTCTTTTATTTCTTCTGCATTTACATCGGCATTGGGATTAGAATTGGCTCGATTAACATCTCCACTCAGTGTAGAGACACCTATTGGGGGTAAGATTGTGTTGGAACAGGGATGTCGGGGTTATGAGATAGAAGTTGCCGGTTGTCGACTTCCTTCTGCATTTATATTGATTAATATGTCAAGTTTTGATGTTCTATTAGGTATGGACTAGTTGTCATCTTATCGGGCTATTATAGACTGTTACCGTCAGAGGATTACTGTATGTACCTCGAGTGGTGACTGTTTTTATTTCTTAGGAGATCGGGTTGATAGAGCCTTGTTGCCAATATGTGATCCATGTGGTCGGGGTGAGCTTAGTCTCCCACTTGCTACATTCATGGATGTTGAGAGTGATACAGTCCTAGTTGAGTTGCCAAGGGTAGTTTGTGAATATCCAGATGTCTTTCCTAAGGATCTCACTAGTTTACCACCTCACCGTAAGATTGAGTTCTCTATTGACTTAGTACCTAGCACATCACCAATTTTTATGGCACCGTATAGGTTTGCACCCGTCGAGTTGAGTGAGTTGAAGATTCAACTCCAAGAATTGTTAGATAAGGGTTTTATCTGCCCTAGTACATCGCCTTGGGGAGCACCGGCTCTTTTTTCCAAAAAGAAGGACGGCACATTGCGACTTTGTATTGATTACCAAAAATTGAACCGGCTAACTGTTAAGAACAAGTACCCATTGCCTTGTATAGATGATTTGTTTGACCAGTTGAAGAGGTCTAGTTGCTTCTCCAAGATAGACTTGAGATCGGGTTATCACCAGTTGAGGGTAAAGGAGGAGGACATCCAGAAAATAGCTTTCTGTATGCGGTATGGCCATTATGAGTCCCTAGTGATGCCTTTCGGGTTAGCCAATGCACCGGCCTTATTTATGGATTTGATGAATAGAATCTTCCGCCGGTCGTTAGACCGCTTTGTGGTCGTTTTCGTTGATGACATCTTGATTTACTCACCATCTGAGGAGGAACACAAGGAACACTTGCGAGCTATGCTTGAGTTGCTTAGAGTCTACAAGTTGTATGCTAAGTTCGGGAAGTATGAATTCTGGTAGAAAGAAGTTAAGTTCTTAGGCCATGTGATATCCGGGGAAGGGGTGACTGTAGATTCCTCTAAGATCGAAACAGTGTACGACTGGGAACAACCTAAGAATGCCTTTGAAATCTGTAGTTTCTTGGGGTTGGTTGGGTACTACCACCATTTTGTGAAAGATTTCTCTAGATTAGCCTCACCTTTGACAAGATTAACAAGGAAGGGAATCAAGTTCGTGTGGAGTAAGATAAGAGCTTAAGGTTAGACTTACCACCGCTCCAATGTTGATTATTCCGGTGAGAGGATTGGGCTATTCTGTGTATTGTGACACATCTCGGGAAGGTTTGGGTTGTGTCTTGATGCAAGAAGAGAAGGTGGTATCTTATGGCTTACGTCAGTTGAAAAGACATGATAGAAACTATCCTAGACATGACCTAGAGCTAGCAGCGATGATCTTTGCTTTGAAGATTTGGAGACATTACTTGTATGGTGAGAAGTTTGAGGTATTCTCCGATCATAAGAGTTTGAAGTAGCTATTTTCACAAAAAGATCTGAACTTCAAGCAGAGGAGGTGGATGGAGTTTATGGAGAACTATGATTTTGAGTTGTATTATCATCTGGGGAAAGCAACGTAGTGGCTAATGCCTTAAGTGGGAAATCCATTAGCAGTGTAGCAAGTATTGCCATCTGGGAATGGGAGATGTTGGGTGCTATTGGCAAGTTTGACTTGCATTTTGACGAGTTCATCGAGTCGGTAGCTTTGTTTTCGGTGGTTGCACAACCTACATTTGTGAGCCGGGTTATAGAAGCACAGAGGAGTGATATTGAGGTAGAGACCCTCCGGGAGAAGCTAACTAGTGGGAGGGTAGAGAAGGGCTTGAACGTGTATTCTGACTCGAGTGTTAGATACCTTGACCATCTTTTTGTGCCGGAGTCTTGTCAAGAGGAGGTACTCCGAGAGTTTCACCACTCACGCCTTGCGGTACATACGGGAGGCTGTAGACACCCCATTTTTACCACCCATAAGACTTGAGTGCTTTATTCCGAGCACTCGATGATGAAGGTTACATTGTGTAAGTGGTTTTAATTCTTAATAAAGGAATCCAAATTCGAGCTCTAAACAATCCCAACTTTTCATACCCAAAATGTTTTTAACTCATAAACCCATTTTTGAGCATTGTGCCAACCTGCATTTCAACCTAGAACTGAGAGGTAGGGCAGCCACATTGGGGCCTGGTCGTGCCTCATTTGGGGCCGGCCGTGGCCATTAGGATCCGGCCGTGCCTTTTGGGCGGCAAACACATTTTTGGGTGAGAATCCGCCAGCTGTCCAATTTTGAAGATATTTGTGACCTATTTTCCTCAAATTCTATAAATACGAGCTCAGGCCTTTGTTTTGAGGGTTAGAAAAAATTCAAAGAGTTAAAAAGACATTTGAGAGCTCCTTCTTCTCTTGCAAGTCACCTTTGTTCTATCATATCATCTTTGAACTATATATACATACCATATACACCATTACAGCTTGGACTTGGAGCTTTGGTTGAGACTTTGGCACCATAATTCACACTTGAGAGTGCTTTGGGATCAAGTTTGGCTTACAACAAGAGCATCCTCTCTTCAAGAGGTATAAGCTTGCCACCTTCTTCCTTGCTTTCATTTCAATCTTTGTCTATCTTTTTCTTGTGTTTTCATATTATTTTGGATCAATTCCAAGTGCTGAAACTTGGGGTTAAAGAGCTACCAAATGTGGAGGGGCTAATTATCCTTTCTTGAACCTTATCCCATAGCTCATACCCTTTGTTTTCCCACTCTTTTCTTTGATTTAAACACTGATTTTTAGAGTTTTAAAAGGCTAAAAAAATGTGATTTAGAAGTCCCAAAAGTGGAGGGATTAGCCACTCCTCCTTAGGCTTGCTTACTAGCTTTATGTCCTTTTATTTTTGCTTCTTTCTTCTTTTTTTTTTGGTACTCTTTTAAGATGATTTTAGGTACATTTTTTCTAGTTTTAGAGGCTGTTTAAATCATTTAATTAGTTTGTTCTTTGAATATCATGCTTATAGTGTTGTAGTCCTCATAGATTTGGTTGTTTAGGCCTAGACACCAATCCATTTGAGTTGATAGTCTTGTTTACTTAGTTTTCAAGTAAATAATATCACTTTTGTAATAATCAACTTCGCATAATCATCTCTGCAACCTCTCTCCTTTCTTTGCTTTTTTTGATTAAGAGTTGTATCCGACACTAGATTACCGTTCAAAGCATAAGAAAGAGACCTCTCATGTGCTAAATGGTTTAATATCTTCAGAGATTCATTACCAAGGCATTACATCTCTCTTATGTTGAGAACAATCTCTCGTTCGACGCCTCACTTAATCGCCAATGCATTACTTCTAAGGGACTAGTTTTCTAACTTAGACCCTTGGAAATCACAAAGAAAGGTTTCATTATAGCTTATTACCGAGTTTGGATTTGGGGCCATTATCGCCTTTTTAGGTTTGACTCCGAATCCATTATTACTCGTAAATGGGTTTGATTCCTCCTTTCTAGTTTCGCTCGAAGAAAAGGACTTGAAAGGTTAAGCTTTGCTTGCTCATCTTTATTGCTTTTGGTCTCAGTGGACGTAAACATCACTTTTGGACAAAATGAAATAAAAGATAAGATATAGAGAGGTAAGATAAAATTCGGCTTAAAATCAATTAAAACCGGCATAAAGGAAACAAATAAAATTGGTTGGATTCGGTCGGACATTATACCGAATCCATCGCTTCTAGAGTCATCACATACTAATTCATGATGTTTGATGATTCTTAAAGCGTGTCTACCTCCCTTCTTGAATTAACTTCATGATAAGAAGGATATGTTGTTTGTTTTTCATTGCATTCATTAAACTTTTGTCCTATCGTGTCCAAAATCATCACGCAATCAACTTGCGCCTTTTGATGGTTTGGGAACCGAACCCACTCTTCTCTTGAGTATCTCCATAATAGAGAAGGGAAGAAAGGTCAAACATTGCTTAGAAGGACTCTGTCTACACTATTTTCACCTCAGTGCACAAAACAATTTTTCTGCCAAAAATTAGGGCAAGGCCGAATCTGTTTGGGCCCGGTCGTGCTTTATTTAGGCCCGTCTGACCTCCAATGTGTGGTACACAGGGCATTTTTAAGAAGTACAGAGCGATGGCTGAAGGTAAACACATGGCAGTTTCCCAGCAAGGCAAACAGAGCAATTTCTGAGGAACATTGTCATTGGCACATGTACGATCATTGGTTTATTTTTAAATGGATTGTTGTAATCTCATCATTGTAATAGATTAGGTAGTTATTCATTCAAATTTGTAATAATTAGAGACACCCGGACATTTGGACATTCATTCAGACCCTATTGTACGAGGGCAAACTTGTAATATTGTGTGTCTTCCAACTCTCATTCTTTCTCCCTTTTATTTACTTGCTTACGATGGTTGCATGTAGCATCATATTTTGGTTTCATATCATTGCCATGCCTTGTATCCATTTTTGCATGGATTGGGTTCAGTTCATCACTCTAATTTTATTGTTACCATTTCTTACTTACTTGAATATGTGCGCTAAACACATGCTTTAAGTTGAGCCGTGTGTCATATTAAGAAACCGAACCTAATAGTCGCATTTTGTATGCGTTGCATTAGTCACTTGCATATTAGAACATGCATTTTTATAATTGTTTTATTTCCTTTAGCTTGCCTCGGAGTACTAGGTGAGCATTTCTTGCTTTAGCATATTGCATGTGTGTTTGTGTTGCCATATCATGCATGTTACCATGAGGCTAAATGCTTATTTGATATTGTGGAGAAATGGTTTGGAAATACTCTTCTGATCCTGGAGAATGCTCGTGATCCTCTTCTGATCACCTAAAAAGGAATAAACACTCTGGTAGGGGGTGCCGGAATTAGCACTCCGACGGACAAGTCAATATCCACACTCAAGAATGCTTGTATTCTAAGTTAAGCACAAAAATTCTCACATACCTTTCTTAGTCTGTTGTTCCTTTATTTATACTTGTTTCCTGGGCCTCATGGCCAGGCCACTCATTATCCTCTTATTTACTCGGCTCCATAGTTCAGTATCTATTCGGCCTATCTATTATATTCGGCATCCTTATCGTGCAGGGTAGAGCTGTGTAATATCTATCTTCTAAAGTACGCTTCTGATTATTCCAATTATCTGGCTCCCACAGATATATCTCTTGAATGCCTGTGGATGAAGGCTAATTGCTTAAATTGAGATGATTTGATTAATGTACATATGAGCTCACTTTTTCAAGTGGTACATATTCAAAGCACTTTTCAAAACAAATATGAAATCAAAGCATTTCAACATAAGTGAAATAGTCTATACTTGTATGCTTCACATAGTAAATTAGCATTAATAATCAGAACATGAGCATATATTGTCTATAAAAATCACATCATGAATAGTAGATGCCGACCTTTGATTGGTGAGTGGGGTGCTCAATTCATGACCTTCCCCTCTCATACCTAAGTTCCCGAGCCGAGACATTTTGGTTATGATAGACAAGTGGCCTTTGGCACGAGTCACGGGTTTCCTAAATTTTTTAAAAATATTTAGGTGGAGACTCTGTAATCTGGCAATGCAGTCCATTTTTGGCATCTCTGACGATAAATAGATTTTCTAAAAGATTTGTCAGAATTGGACTCATTTCTATTTATCTATTTCACATTACACTCGTGAAACCAGATTTAAAACCACAGGAATCAGAACTGTAGGGCTATCGTATCCGATGAGACTAAACCCCTTCAAGGAGCACGAAAAGCAAGCTACAGAGGCACAAAGATGTATCATGACCTTAGTTTCCAGTTTTGGTGGAGGGGTATGAAGAAGGATGTAGCCATGTTTGTATCGAGGTTTTGTTTGGCTTGGGCCCTACTTTTAGTGATTTTTGACTTGTGCTTTTCATTTCACTTTGGAGCAATTATTCTATTAGTACTTAGTCACTATAAATAGACCCAAAAACACTTTTTTATCTCTCATTACTTCTCTTTTTCCCTCTCACCCGTGACTTTCCTCTCTTTCTCTCTAAACTCACTTTTTCTCACTTAGATCTTTAGATCCACTCACCTAGAGGTACCACCTCATCTTGGTCCTTTGAAATAGATTGTAGATCGTGTCAAGGGCCTTCTTTTGATCCAAGAGGTTCGTGGTTTCAACAACTTTGAGTTTTCCAAGTTGTTCTCTTCCATTCTTCTAGCTTAAGGTAGGGATTCTTCGCACTTTCTTATGAGTTTCAACTTAGTTATATGTTATTTCCAAAACAATATTGTGATTTGAGGATTTGAACAAAAAAAAATCGAGGGTTTCGGTTTTGAAATCAAAAGAAGGGTTTTATTAAATGGAATGATGGGAAAGGTTGTGGGGATGTGATGATGATTGTTATGTGTGGAAAATAGTGGACTTCTTCACTCGGAAGTGATTTTGAAAGAAAATGAAATTTTGTTCCAAAACTATAAGTTTTGACTAGTGCTGGAAAACAATGAAAGATGATGTTGGTTTTTTTGTAAAATTTTGTGAAAGAATATGGATATTAATGGGAATGGTGGAGCTGGATATGTACTATCACTCACATTGGAAATTTGAAAAGTCTATCTTATGGAATTTATTTATCTGTTTAGAGATATATGTTTGGGCTATCGGTGTAGGAGATCTATGATTATGGTAAACATTACACGAGAACTAAGAGAATTGAAACTGTTTTCTCATCCATTTGCATTGAGCATTGTTGCATATTATCATATTGAAAATGTATACTGTTTTGAGAAAAAGGTGATTACTTGGGAAATCTAAGTGGAGGGTGTGGTTACAAATGTTAACTTGGCCTGTGTGTCCTTAGTGAAAGACCAGAAAACCGCGCAAATAGGGTTTTGGTTTTGAAATCAAAAGAAGGGTTTTATTAAATGGAATGATGGGAAAGGTTGTGGGGATGTGATGATGATTGTTATGTGTGGAAAATAGTGGACTTCTTCACTCGGAAGTGATTTTGAAAGAAAATGAAATTTTGTTCCAAAACTATAAGTTTTGACTAGTGCTAGAAAACAATGAAAGATGATGTTGGTTTTTTTGTAAAATTTTGGGAAAGAATATGGATATTAATGGGAATGGTGGAGCTGGATATTTACTATCACTCACATTTGAAATTTGAAAAGTCTATCTTATGGAATTTATTTATCTGTTCAGAGATATATGTTTGGGCTATCGGTGTAGGAGATCTATGATTATGGTAAACATTGCATGAGAACTAAGAGAATTGAAACCGTTTTCTCATCCATTTGCATTGAGCATTGTTGCATATTATCATATTGAAAATGTATATTGTTTTGAGAAAAAGGTGAATACTTGGTGAATCTAAGTAGAGAGTGTGGTTACAAATGTTAACTTGGCCTGTGTGTCCTTGGTGAAAGATCAGAAAACCGCGCAAATAGGTGTTGAGTCTTCCGGTTAATACCAGTAAAAATGACAAAGAGTAGTGCTTGTATAGCCTGCTAGCAGACGTGTATCTAGAGATTCACAGTGTTGCATTCACAGCATTGTTTATAGTGAAAAGAGAAAGGATATTTGGAATTGTTTTATAACCTGACATTACATGGTTTTGAAAGAAATGTAAAACATTTTGGCACGAGCATGGAATATGCATTCATCCTATAACTTTGTTGAGATTCATATATTGTGTTGAATTATTTCTACTAGGTATTGGCTCACCTATGTAGAAAAAACATTTTAAGTACTAATGATATGCCTCCGCCAAGACAATAGCTTAAGGATTTGAAGCAAGAACTTCATTTTGTTCATTTGTGTATTTATTTTTGTACAAGCCTAGGGCATTATTTGTATTGAGTTTAAACGCACTTTTGTTGTAACCAAGTATTATCTTGGAAAGCTGTTAGCCTATAAGGCATTTCTTAATTGCTTAACTTATTTTCATAATCTTTAACAATGTAACACATGCTACAGATTCAAGATTAGGGCTTATGAATGTATAACTGCATGTGCTATCTTTTGTAAAATGAGATCATATGGAATGGAAGAGATCGTATAATCAGAATGATATGCTTAATTATGAGTGTTCGTGGATGGTTTTATTGTACTTACTTCGGGGCGTTACACGTGAAGTATTTTTTTGTACATATAATTCTATGAAGTTTTATTTATGGGTAGTTTATATTAATTAGAATTCTTTTAAATATTAGATTTTAGGGGGGATGCACCAATAAATCCCAAATTAATAACTTATATACTGTTTAGTCCTAAAAGTTTTCTTATAGACTGAAAAGTCTCATTACAATGTTTCAAACATCAGATTAATGTTTCGAACATTAGATTTCGAACATCAGATTAATGTTCCGAACATTAGATTGATGTGCAAATGGGACTAAATGGAGCATAAGAAAATTTTTAGGACTAAATGGTTCAACTTTTCAGAAACTAGGACTTATGGGTAAATTTTCCTTTTAAAAATAACTATATAAGGATATTTTACATGGCACTTTTTAAGAAAAGAAAAAAAGAGAGATGAGCCACATAGGAGAGAAATTTTTTTAAGGATAAACACTACTTATTTATATATATATATATATGTCATGATGATTTACGTGATATAGTGATAGGCATGTGAATATTATTTTATTTTTTAATATTCTTTTTATATAACAGTTATAAATAAGAGTTGTGCGGTTTTATTTATTTATTATTTTAAATTTATGTGATGATACATTATTCGTTTTGTTTTTATATTTTTTATATAACAGTTGGAAATAAGAGTTGTGGGAGTTGTAAGTTTTATTTTTTATTTTTTATAATTTATAATTTAAGTTAAAATAAGAGTTGTAGGAGTTGTGAGTTTGTCTTTATATATATATATATATATAAATTCGCGTGGGAATAACATTGTCAGAGTTGTGGGTTTTTTTGTTTAATTTTATTTAAATTTACGTGATACTAATAGACATGTGATATAAAGATATTATCTGATTTTTTAATTATTCTTTTAGATAACAATTGAGAGAGGGAGTGAAAAGACGTGAATAGTGAAAAGAGAGATGAAAAGAGATGCCACATTTATTTATTTTTTTAAAAATTATGAGAATTCAGGAATAAACATTTGGAGGCTTTTGACATAACAACTATATTTGCTTATATAGATACTAGCACATCACTCGTGCTATGCACAAGATAAAATAATATATTATTTAATAAACATATGATAATTATATTTAATTTCTTTTATATTATGTAAAATAAAAGTTAAATAGAAGCTAGTCAATTGAGATTTTCTTAATTATTTAAAATTAAGAAAATCAAAAAAAAAAAAATTTGTATGAGGTATTGATCATAAAGATTTTCACTAAAAATCTCATTTTGCTTATATAAATGGGAGTATAAGATTTACTTTATATAAGTGAAATAATTCATTTTTTTCTTCTTTTCTAGATATGGGATTATAAAATAAAAGTTAAATGAAAGCTAACTAATGAGAATTTTCTTAATTGTTTAAAAATTAGAAGTTTATTTCAAATCAAGCAATCTTAGCTGTTTAACCTTTAATTAGGTCAATCTTTAATTTATTTCGAATCAAACGAATTTAACCAATATATTTTGATAAAACCACTAAAATTGCAGTTAAACCAACGAATCAGTCAAACCAAAAATGGTTCACCCTATCGGCTAGGTCAAACGACCAACCAACTTATAAAAAAATTAATTAATTAATTAAAATTTTAAAATTTTATTTTAATTTTAAAATTTAAACTGACTTGAATTGAAACATACACAACACTCCAATATTAAATGGGAACATAAGGTTTATATAGTGAAACAATTCATTTTTTCTTCCTTTTCCAGATGTGGGATTGTAAAGTAAAAGTTAACAGTTGTTTGCACGAGAAGTTCATTTTTAATCAAGCAATCTCAGTCGTTCAATTTTTAATAAGGTCAATCTTAGTTTATTTCAAATCAAACAAATCTAAGTAATATATTTTGATAAAACAACTAAAATCATGGTTAAACCAGTGAATCAATTAAACCGAAAATAATTTAACCTAATCGGCTAAGTCAAAAGACCAACCAATTTACAACAAAATTAATTAATTAAAACCTTTAAATTTTATTTTAAAATTTAAACCATCTTGAACTAAGACATGTACAATACTATAATATTAAATGAGAGTATAAGATTCACTTTATACAAGTGAAACAACTCACTTTTTATTTCTTTTCTCGATGTGAGATTGTAATTATTTTAAAGTTAAATATTATGAGAGTTTCAAAATTTCATACAAAATTATTTTTAAAATCAAAAAGTCAATGTGGGATCGTACAATAAAAATTAAATGAAAGCTAACAAATGGAGGTTTTTTTAATTATTTAAAATTAAGAAAATAAAAAAAAATGGTATTAATTATAGGGTTTCTTTCTAAAAACCTTCTTTTACTTATATAAATAGGAGTATAAGATTCACTTTATATAAGTGAAACAATTCACTTTTTCATTCTTTTCCCGACACGGGATTATAAGATAAACTTTAAATGGATATGTACATTGGATTGCAGATTGAAACTGTGGTTACAAAAACACTTTCACATTACACCTTCACATAGCAAGGGCAATATGCTAGGAGTATTGTACATGTGTCCTTAAACATACAAACAAACAAAAAAAAAAAAATTGGTATTGATTATAGGATTTCTCACTAAAAATCTTCTTTTACTTATATAAATGGGAGCATAAGATTCACTTTATATAAGTGAAACAGTTCACTTTTTCCTTCTTTTCCTGATGTGGAATTATAAAATAAAAGTTAAATGAAAGCTAATTAATAGAAATTTTCTTAATTGTTTAAAATTAAGAAATTTTAATAATTTATATAAATTGGAGTATAAGATTCATTTTGTGTAAATGAAATAATTCGCTTTTTTCTTCTTCTTCTTTTCCCGATTTGGTATTGTAAAATAAAAGGTAATGGAAGCTAGCCAATAAGAATTTTTTTAATTGTTTAAAATTAAGAAAATTCAATAATTTTAGAATGAGGATTTGGATCTTATAAAAAGTTTCTCCCTTAAAACTCCCTTTATAAGATTCATTTTATATAAGTGAAACAACTCATTTTTTTGTTATTTTCCTGATGTGGGATTGTAACACTTTATATAAGTGAAACAAATCTCTTTTTCTTTCTTTTCTCGATGTGGGATTGTAATTATTTTTAAGTTAAATATTATAAGAGTTTCAAAATCTCATACAAAATTATTTTTAAAATCAAAATTACGTGAGATTGTAAAATAAAAGTTAAATGAAAGCTAGCCAATGGGAATTTTCTTAATTTTTTTTTAAATTAAGAAAATAAAAAAAATGAGTATGAGATATTGATCATAAGGCTTCTTACTAAAAATCTATTTTTGCTTATATAAATGAAAGCATAAGATTTACTTTATGTAAGTGAAACAATTCACTTTTTCTTTCTTTTTCCGATGTCGGATTGTTAAATAAAAGATAAATGAAAGCTAGCTAACGGGAATTAGAGAGGCATAGTTTAGGTTGGTAAATTTATCATACTTGATTATTTTGTAAACTCATATGCATATTAAAAAAAATCAAATTCATTCTAAAGTCATGTTCATGTAATTTCAATGTATTTATCTTTAATAAAAATATATGATTTATTTATAAAATTATATATATTATGTGATTAATATATATAATTTAATATAATAAAATACATGATAGTCTTGCTCAAAGTAAATCGAACTTTAATTTGTTCAAAATGTTACTAATAAAAACTGAAAATAAATCAAAATCAATCAACTGACATCTTCTCCTTTCCGACATGTGCCTTGTTACATTGTGGGTGTTTGAGAAGTGGCTATTTTAGAGGTTTTTTTTGACTTTTTGGCTATTTTAGTAGGCTATTTTAGTTTTTGTGTTTGAGAAGATAGAATGAATTTTTATTTGAGTTGTTGTATTAAAAAATATGTTGAAATGATGTTTAAAATTAAAATGACAAATTTGTCGTTAATCTCACATTTTTCAAAATTGTAATTTACCAGCTGTGGACTAGCTGTCACACTACACAGCCCCTACACTGTCACGTTTGACAATGTAGGTTGGCCTTTGCCCAGTTGCTTTTCTTCTTCTTCTTCTTCTTCTTCTTCTTCTTCTTTTTTAATATAAATTATTGATTTAGATACTATTTGAGGCTATTTTAGCCTCAAAATAGGGTTGCCAAACAGCGCCATTGTCATCTATGTGGTCATAATCGTGGAATTAAATTGCATCATTGCATTTAGAGCAAAATATTGTTTTAAAAATATAATTAATTGTAATCATGCAAGCAAGATGGACCCAATGGGGGAGATGAGTGACGGCTTCCAAATTTTGAAACCCTTTTATTATAATAATAATAACATTAATTATTAAAATTTAAAAAAAAAAGTCTTTAAATTATATAAGTTGGCCTCCTATTAAAGAGACTTATTTTCACAATACAATTTGGTGAACCATCAACCTAAATTATGATAAAAGCTTTTAATCTAAACTATCCCAACCTAAACAATTCACTTTATTCCAACCTAAACAATTCACTTTTTCTTTCTTTTTTTGATGTGAGATTTTCAAATAAAAGTTAACCAACGGAGATTATCTTAATTGTTTAAAATTTAGAAAATCAAGAAAATCTGTATGAGATATTAAAACGCTCACAAGGCTCCTCACTAAATAGGATGAAAGTATAAGATTCTCTTTATATGAGTAAAACAACTCATTTTTTTCTTTCTTTTCCCAATGTGGGATTATCAAATAAAAGTATTTATTTAAAATTAAGAAAATCAAGAAAATTAGAATGAGAGTTTAGAACTCCTAAAAAGCTTCTCGCTAAATTTTTTTTTTCTTATATATATATATATATAATATAAATAGATAGATATATGGATATAGATAGATCGATAAATGAATGGGCTAAACTGGGAAATGAAAAAAGATAAAAAAAAAAATAAATAAATAAATAATTACAAATAATCATATCACAAGTTACACGGCCCACCTTTTTATAAATACTTTCCCTATTTCCCACCGTCTTATAATTCCTCTTCAATTTAGTCCACAATAACATAACATGATACACTAGAATATGACTTGTACAAAATATCCTGATTTACCCTGATTTATTTATGTATAGATATCTTTTCCCAATTTGTATAGAGTTGGCACCTCCTGCTCACCAAACCTTGCTATTGGAGGTCTATTTCTCTCTCTCTCTCTAACCAGGAAGGGGAGTTTAATTTCATCAATTAACGCTTTGACAGGTTTCTCTTACTATCTATTCAGCATGGTGTCTTGCTAAGATTTGCATGTATATCTATGTATGTCTGTATGAGCTTACAACTGTCCCTGTCTCGTGCAGTGGTTGTGGATTATAATTGTGTGGTGGTGGTTGTTTTATGTTTTTTTTTTTTTTAATCCATTGCTGGAGTGCTTGTGCTGGTGATGATTCAGTATGCATTTATTATTCATAGAGTCGATTAATCTTATGTTATTACTTGATTTGTTTTATGTGAAAGTATCATTAGTTTGATGAATTAACTTGAAGCGTATACTTTGTTGCTTGATGTTTATCTCGTATGAACTTCTGAGGGTTTGCAAAAATAATCTGATATATATGTATAAGATAGAATCTTCATTTTGGTTTTTCTGGTTTTTAATTATCATCTTAGATTGGGTGTTTTTGCTCCTGTTAGTATAGTGCTGGCTGGCTTCTGGTGATTGCATATCATTTGCTATTTTTCATGGGTCTAAGATGTGTATTTCTTAACCATGATGTAGTTTGTTCGTATCACAGAATATTTTATTGGGAAAATTACGGATTTGTGTTGATTTTTGAAAATTAATACAGATTTATGGAATTTTTTTTAACTTTAATTGTTAATGTGTATAAAGTTTAATACTTGTTTCTAATTTTTTTTTTTTTAAAAAAAATTCTACACGGAAGTGAAATTCCCCTATTTTATTTCATTATTATAATTTTTTAATAAAATTGAGCTGTTAGCATTGTACTGTTCTTACATTAATAAATTTTTTTGTTGTTGACAATGTATATACATATAAATTGCTGCATCCTAGTGCCATGATTTCATAGTTTTTTTTTTGGGGGGGGGGGGGATATTTTATCCCACCGTCCTCCTGGGTCTCAATTAAAGTCATAGCAAAGTTTTGTATGAGCTAATCCCCAAAAATTATGTACACTCAGAAAGTTTTGAATTTAAAACTTTGTATGAGCTAATCCCCAAAAATTATTTACACTCAGAAAGTATTGAATTTAAAACTTTGGGGGGAGTACACCATCAAATCCCAAATCTTGACCACTAGACCAATCCCTTGAAGTTTCATAGTTTCTCTTCTTGTTATGGCCTATTGTTGTGGTTCCACAAAAATTTGCATACATCTTTTTCTTTTTCTTTTTTTCTTGTCATATCTTTTTGGCTGTGGCTTTGGGTTTTGTGGGCTGTTTTTGTGGGGATTATTGTATTTTTTTCTAGTTAAGTTCTTCTTAACTTTTTTTTTGTTTTAAAAAAAAATATATATATGTGAGGCCAAGGGGTTGGTTGTATGGATGCGAGTAGCAGTAGTAGGGGTATTTTTATACTTCCGAATCTCTCTCAAAGCATGTCATCTTCCTGTACCTTTAATTTCTTGCTGTTAATGAAATTTTTCTTTGCCGATCAAAAAAAAAAAATTTCTTATGATGTTAAGGTGTTAATAAATTAGATTATAATGAAATGTTCGCAGTCACTCCATTGACTCAAACCCTGAATTTTTCATCTTCTTACTGTCCCAAGGGACAATTACATGGACCACTAGGCCAATTGCCTTGTCTATACATCCTGAATACATTATATTTGTTAGGATAAAATTCATTTTACTCCCTTTCCATCAAAACTAACAGAAAATGTAATGCACTCTCCAATTTTGAGAGTGGATCTTTTTTTTTTTTTTTGGTTTAAATTAAAGTGAATTATCTTTATGACACCACTGCGACCCCTCTCTGTCCCCTCTCTAGCCACTAGACTGTTCTTTGTGTCACACCCCAAAAATTATAAACCATTATATAGCCAATTTTTATTAAATATTCACCAGTTTCAATCAAATAAATCCATTTCTTGTAAAATAAATCCATTTGTAAAATAATGCTTTAAGAAGAATATTATCTCTCATTTAGTAAATCCCATTCTTATTTAATTATATTAAACTATTACATCTTATGCTCACAATATAGGTTATAGTTCACAAAATTAAAGAAATCAACAATAAAGACGTCCTAATGGCGTACAAGTTTCAAGGGAAACTCCTTGGTTACGTAAAGTGGTGGACATTTAGTCCCAAGACACATTAGCTCTTGAGTTTCAACAAATGACATCCAATGAGCCCACGTGCCCCATTCAAAATCTTCACTGCCTTGTCACTTGGGCGGTGTCACACCATCAATTCCCGATATGTTGTTAATTAGGGTGAGCTAATACCCAGTAGGAAATACTACTAACAATACATATAAATAATCGAGATGCATATGATCATGACATGCACTTGTTAGGATTAAATCTATATTTTCTTTTTTAAAACCAAAATGTTCAATGCATGATTTCCATTCAAAGTCTCATCTACAACCATGGGGTGGTAAATATGCTATGACGCCCCAAGTAAGAACCGCAAAACCATACATACATATATAGATTTATATACAGAAAATATTCCTACATTTGCCGACTCTAAAAAGGGCAGGGTGATGGGCACCCAAAACCTTTCCCTCTCTAATTTAGCCAACTCTTGAAACAGCGGGCTTGTGGACACCCAAAATCAATTTTTTCCACATTTGCTGACTCTATAAACTGCAAACCTATGGACATCCAAAATCAAGTTTTCCACATTTGTCGACTCTATAAAGGGCAAACTCATGGACACCCAAAAACCTTTCCTACATTCGTCTGGCGATATGCACAAGACAGGGCAATTGGGCATCGTGACTCCTCACACAAGTACCAAATACAACACACAACCCATTACCAAAACCCAACTCAACTACCTGGACTCATATGTTATTTACCCCCTTCCAATACTTTCCAATCATCCACAAAATTTTAGGATCACAAGAGATATTATGATGCACATGATGCATGAGTTTTCAAATAAATTTTTCCTAAGGTTTGTTCAATTCACGACAACATTAATAATATCAACAACTAAAAGATTTCTCTAAGTTCACAATCTCCACAATCTCATCATTTATCAATCTCAATACATATACCCAAAGAGCTTCAAAAATCTCATATCTCAACACTATTTCCATTATCCTTCACCCAATTTCAAGATTTAAGAGTGAATTTGGCCAAAACCATTATTAGATCAAATTTGAAAACTAGGGTTTTTGGAAAAATTGGGGCTTTCCCTTCCCTTACACATAAAGGGTCAATATTTACCATTTCTAATAATAATCAATAAGGATATGCATAATTTTTTTCAAAACATGGAGGAAAACCCCTTTTTATTCATCAAACCCACTTTATATCACAAAATCATCTCATACATGACTATAACTAAGAAAATATCACATATATATCTCAAATTATAAATATATCAAGTTAAAAGTGCCACTACCTCAAGAATGAAGACAAGAAGATGCAAATCCAAAGAGAAACCTCGAAGAAATCTCGATGCAAATCCAAAGAGAAACCTCAAAGAAATCTCAATCCAATTGGTCAAAATGTTGATCTTCTCTTGTTCTTCACTTTTAATACAAGATCTATGGTGGATTCTTGGTGAAAAATAAATGAAATCAAAGTTTGGAGGTCCAGGGTTTCAGGTATGGAGGAGAGGGAGAGAAGAGAGGAAGAAAGAATGAAAAGTTTGGGTCAAAAACTCACTTTAAAGTGCCTGATTTCGAATAGACCGCTCAAGCAATAAAAACTTGGCTTGAGTGCTGAAAGAAAGCTCCCAAAATCTCTGAAATTGACGCAGACTGCTTGAGCAGTCAAAAGTTCACTCGAGCGGACTTGCTTCCAACATAGGTACCTAGATTTTGAAACAGGCACAACTCTCTCGTTCGGACTCCGTTTTGGGTCATTCTTGTGTCTAAATCGATGCCCCGGAAACAAGCTTTCTAATGGTTCTCACCTCACATTCAGATTCAAAGTGTGGAAAGAGAAAAAGGCAAAAGAGTGAAGAGTGCTCATAAGACAATTATGAAAATCAATATTTTTGGTTTAATCCTACTTTTCTATTATGATACCACATCAATCAATGTTCTAAAATGAATCAAAGAGGCTCCAAGTACAATAATAAGAGTGTCTAGAGAAATCCCACTAGTCCCAGGAATACAGAGTTTTACACTCTCCACCTTCGAAAATTCCGTCCTCGAAATTAGACACTTCAAGAATTAAAGTTTAGACAAATCGAAATGAAATAGATATTGGGATTTAGCACTCCCACTAAATAATCACAATATGAAAAATAAACATCTTCCATGAAAGAAGATAAAGCAACCCAATGATATAAGGGGTAGAATAACTCCCGATAGAATTACAATCTCTATTCCAAAATTTAGTTTGAAATCTAAAATAAACTTTCATATTTTAGTCCCACAATGGTATTTTGACAACACCCCAAATGATGTGAACAACAATTCGAAAGTGGTGTGTCTCTCTTTCAACTCATTCACAAGAATTACATCCACAAGCCACAGGAGCCCATCAATCCTATGAAACAAAAGTTAAGCAAAATGTGTCACTCTACAGTCGTGTCTCAAACAAACTCAACCTCCAGGGAATAACTCTTGGTTATCTAACGTCCTAAAATCTTTGAAAGATAAACTCTCACATCACATTTACACCCCAAGAAACAATTACTGGTCGCTTGGCAACCAAATTTTCAAATGATTGCCTCACACTACTACATAAGTTATCAACCCCCTTTCTTGAGAAGAAAAGATTCTAATAAGAGTTCTATTTGCCAATCATGGCCTTCGACAAAACACAACCCAACAAAACCAAGGTATCACGAACTACATTCTTACAACATAGTTAGTATTCCATGCAGACACATTTACTCAATTTCGTTTTTGAAATACTTAAGAACCAAAGCACCCAAAAATAATATTTCTTGACTTTTGAAATTAAAAGAGATTGCTCTTGATAGAAAACTTTATATGTATATGTTAGGACCTTTTGTTGTCAAATTCCATGGATCAAAACCAAGGTTGTAACAAGAGTTCTTTAAGAAGTTGGTTTCCTTCAAAAACAGGATTACTTTAGAGTTCTGCAAGAAGTTGGTTCTCTACAAGAAGTTGGTTTTCTTTCCCAACTAGGATTGCTTTTGGTTTTTTCTATAAATAGTTGGGTTTCTCCCAAATTTAGATTATTCATTGATTCATTCATTGAATCCTCCAGATCTTTCTTTTTGGTTCTTAAAGGTTTATATCTGGGGATATTTTATTTTTCTTTGATGTCTTATTGAGTATTCAACTCATGATCTGAAAAGGCTACATCAAAGGTTTTGTTTGTTACACAAAAGAGAGAGTTGTTCTTCAGTTGTGGATTCTGAAGAATTCGAGTCTGAAGCTTCAGTTGTGAATTCTGGAGTGGCTCATCAGAAAGACAATTCCGTGGTGAAGATGGGGTTGGAAGAGGCACATAGAGGTTGGTTCAATTAGGCGTTGTGGATTCGCTAGATAATTGAGAGTGATACCTGTGTAATTCCTTTATATCTTCTTAGTGGATTGTTCTGGTGGCTGTGGCCCGTGGTTTTTTGATCACAATTGGAAGGTGTCCAATTCACGTAAAATCTTTGTGTCTCTTTCTTTTGATTGTTTGTTTGGGATTGTTATATTTTGCTTAAAATTGGTACATAATCACAAATCAACATCTAGGGTTTCTAGATTTTTCAATTGGTATCAGAGCGGGTCGTTCTATTTTTTTATAATAAAAAAAAAATTCTTTTAGAAAGCTCTATTTTTTTAAAAAAAAAATCTTTTAGAACGAGATCTTGTTTGATTTGTGTGCATGTTTTTTTTCTTGCTTTATTGTTGAAAAAAAAAAAAAACCAAAAAGATTTTCTTAGTATGGTTTTGCAAGTTTGAATTTTTTGAGATGTCCTTGATGCATATTGGAATTGATGAGAATAAACATTACATGTTAATATGTGTGTGCTTTCTATGGTCATTACTCATTATGAAGTGTGTGTTCTTTGATTAGTATGTCTCATTCTGTACACACTTTTGGATTAGCAAATTTTGGAGTCTTCCGCCTTAGTGATTATTTTTCTCTATGGACTTCTGGCATTGTATCTTTTGCTTTTCTAGAGGAATTGACCTATACTAGCATATCATGGGTGATGTTGAGTCTCTTAACCATCTTCCATCTTTTTGCATCTCCATGGCTTTCCCCTCTATTTTTCGTAGTCCAGCCATGAGGAAAAGGCTACCTCAGAGTCACCAACCAGGCCATCCTTAATATATCCATGCTTCTCTGGTTCGGTTTCCATACTCTTGAGCGTGTCAGCCGCCGATGAGTGTGCAAAAGAAAGAAAAAAAAAATGTGCACAAGAAAGAAAAGAAAGAAAAAAATGTGCAAAAGAAAGAAAAGAGAAAAAAAAAGAAGTGAAAAAATAAAAGGAAAAAGATTCATTGATTGAGGGGGAGCCTCCGCCTTTACTCACCAAATACCCCTTGATTCCTAGTGGTTTGACTTTCCTTAGTTGTGCTTAGATTCTCTTGTCAGAGGTCCAACTTTTATATCACTACTAGGATTTGAATCTTGTGTTTGTCGAACTCCAAGAGTCACACACACACTTTTCTCATGGGATCTATGCTTTTCACATAATGCATCACTTTTTTTTCATGAGGAATTTTCTATAAACTGTGCACATTGTATTTTCAAGTAATTGTGCTTCTTGGATAATCTTGTGTGTTTTAAGGTACAAATCTGAAATTCCTTACTTGCTCAACCATATTATATTTTGTTTTTCCTGTTTAGTGAGGGGGAGTGTGGTTTATCATTCAAAAGTTTGTTAACATGAACACTTTGTTTTGTTTGGTAAGGGAGATTGGCTTTAGTTGGTTTGCTTGATGCCTTGTATTGCTTATTTATTATTTTGTGTCAGGTGCATGTGTCTTAGTTTTCATCTATTCATACTACATGTTCTTAAAATCTCCAAGTTGCATCTATTTATGTTTTCCATCTCATACTTCAAGATAATCGTGTCATATGTGTATTGCTTTTTCATATATTCTTGTGGGACTAATAGTTGTTTTGGAGATGGTGGCACTAATAGTTGTTTTGCAGATCATGACCTTGAAAAATAAGTTTGGAAAGAGATTTGGTTATAAGTGCTGGTTCCTAGTTGGTGATGTTGTTCTTGTTTTGATTGGAAATTTGTTTTAGTGTTTTTGTTAGGAAATTTGTTTTAGATTGGTTTTATCCAGGATTTGACAAAGGGGGAGATTGTTAGGACCTTTTGTTGTCAAATTCCATGGATCAAAACCAAGGTTGTAACAAGAGTTCTTTAAGAAGTTGGTTTCCTTCAAAAACAGGATTACTTTAGAGTTCTGCAAGAAGTTGGTTCTCTACAAGAAGTTGGTTTTCTTTCCCAACTAGGATTGCTTTTGGTTTTTTCTATAAATAGTTGGGTTTCTCCCAAATTTAGATTATTCATTGATTCATTCATTGAATCCTCCAGATCTTTCTTTTTGGTTCTTAAAGGTTTATATCTGGGGATATTTTATTTTTCTTTGATGTCTTATTGAGTATTCAACTCATGATCTGAAAAGGCTACATCAAAGGTTTTGTTTGTTACACAAAAGAGAGAGTTGTTCTTCAGTTGTGGATTCTGAAGAATTCGAGCCTGAAGCTTCAGTTGTGAATTCTGGAGTGGCTCATCAAAGTTGTTCTTCAGTTGTGGATTCTGAAGAATTCGGTCTGAAGCTTCGGTGGTGGAATCCGGAGTGGCTCATCAGAAAGACAATTCCGTGGTGAAGATGGGGTTGGAAGAGGCACATAGAGGTTGGTTCAATTAGGCGTTGTGGATTCGCTAGATAATTGAGAGTGATACCTGTGTAATTCCTTTATATCTTCTTAGTGGATTGTTCTGGTGGCTGTGGCCCGTGGTTTTTTGATCACAATTGGAAGGTGTCCAATTGTGGTTTTTCCACGTAAAATCTTTGTGTCTCTTTCTTTTGATTGTTTGTTTGGGATTGTTATATTTTGCTTAAAATTGGTACATAATCACAAATCAACATCTAGGGTTTCTAGATTTTTCAGTATAAAATAAATAAAATATAAAATGTTTTAGGCGTGTACAACTGATTTGTAAAAGTGAAGAGTTTGAAAAAAGAAATTTTATTTCATGAAATAGTTAAGGGTTATACACATCATAAGACTCTATATGCCCTCTTCGTGACTATTTCTCCTTTACTCACTAGCTTATCCATAACGATAAATTCTCAATTTCGGTGAAAATAAGGTCATACTCAATAGGAAAACACCGTTCTCAACTCACTTCTCAAATATATTTCAATCGGTGACTCCCAAACGTCACCCAACCAATGATCTCGTTACCATGGTGATCCCACAATCCATTTACAATTATTCAAGCAACAACCACATATAACGGGCACTATAAGGTCAAATAAAACAACAAATGGGCTAAACGTTACAAACTTGGAAAGTCGCATCCCATTCACGACCACCACTACAATCCACCAATTGCTCATTATTTATTTTATGTTTGCATTACAAATTTTCACAATTAATCCCATTTTGGGGAACACACACAAACAACTAAAACAAGTATCAAATATTTAGTACAACTTGTCACTCGTAGAAAAACTATTAATTACCTCAACCCGTCAAATTCAATCATATAAATTATCTTAACCATGCATCCACAACCTCAACTACTAGCTCAACTAGAACACAAAATATTAGCACGATTTTAGTCGGGGTTGAATCAAAGAACAGTCATCTGGGCAAAACTTGCTTCGCCAATCGTCCACCCGGATGTCCGAGAGGTTGACCGGCCAGTAGGCTGCCCCTTAGTCATTGTTCTACTTTGTTTGCTCTGTCCATTCTCAAACATTGAATGTCTTCTCTCTATATATATATATATGTATATGTATGACAATTACATAAGTGGAAGGTAAAGATCTTAAGTTGGATTGGAACTTGAATTTTGGCAATTCAATGTGAAAACAACAGGTACGATTTTAGATCTCAAATTATTATAAAAATTCGAGTTTTCTTTATTGATTTTCTTACAGAGTTTTGTATTCTAGTTTCTGATCATCTATTAGAATTACTAGATTTTGCTTTCATGTGCTCTACCAAAATATATTTGTTTGAATGATTCGCGAATTTTGGCTGCTTCTTTTGAATTTGGAGCTCTGAAATTAGTAGATTTTTATGTTATCATTCCGTAGTTGTGAATTCAATACTTTGAAGCCAACATTTACAATTCTCTCTGCCCTGTTTGATTGATTATACTGTGTCCTGTTTCGTTCCTATCTTTTCCATTTTCATTGATGTGATATAATATGGTCAAAGATTACAAAAACTTGTTCTAATCCGTTCATTCAAGAGGACCCAGATGGGTGAACACCATCCCCAGTTAACCCAGGAAGAAGATGAAAAAGTGAAAGAATAGGGAAATAATATTTTAATAATATTTTAGGGTAAGAATACGAAAGGAATAGAGAGTTTGATGGGGAAAGTAAATGAAAAAGTGATTCCTAAAATAGGGAATGAATTTTTTAATAACATTTTAGGGTAAAATTTAAGGAAACTGCTGAAGATGCTCTCAGCAAGTCAAATGCAACCTCGTATGAAAATTCTCCTATCCTAACGACATCAATTATTTCAGAATGCCTATCATAAGTCTTTGTTTATTCATAACAACTCCACGCTTGACTCGTGGTATCGATGCTTATGAAGCCAATCCTTAAGACACCCATCACATTGCCTCTTCCTTATGCTACTCCACCAACTAAGTTAAATATACCTAACTTCACCTAGTTTGAGAAAGTTTTAAAACTACTTCATATATTGCGATATTAACATTCCAAAGTGCTTACCCTTAGGTCACTCTGATTGTCCTTAGGCCCTAATCAATGTACATTACCATAAGGTTTATTCCTTACCTCACTCTACTTCCAAGAGCTCCCTTATAGCCTACTTTCAAATTTTCAATGCGAGTCTATGATATAATTTCAACTCTTCATAACCAGAAATCATTCACCATACAATAAAATCTTTACTATCATAAGGTCACAATTGCTTCTCATGAACTTACAAAATTGATAAATTAAGGTTCCACGCCAATCTCATAATTATGTTCTCCTACGATCCCAAAACGATATATCTTACCAATAAAACTGGTGCCAAAGATTCAAGTCTCAAAAGTTTTCCCCCCATTTGGAGTCACTCGTGTCCTTACATCCTATAAGAAAATAGAGATAAGGTTTAACCCACACTTAAATACTCCACATGAGATCTCACATGCCATACATGAGTTACACATATGCCTATACATGTATCTACTTCCATAAAAGACAAACCACATAAGCACATAGGCCCCGTTTGGTAGAGCTGTATAAAAGTAATTATAGATTATAGCTTAACAGATTATGACTTATAGCTGTGAACATAAGTTGTTAATCTGTTTGGTGCAGCTGTGGGATTATGGATTTAAGCAGCAGAGTAGCGTTTGGTTAATAAGTTGTAAAATAGTGTTTTACTGTATAATTGTCCTATCTACCCTTATATGATATAAAAATGATTATTTTTTCATTTTTTTCAGCTTTAATTTAAAAAAATTATTTCATTAATAAAAGTTAATATAATTAGTATTAATTAGTATCAATTAATATAAAAATTGATACATTTGATAAAAATGTAATGGAAGTATTATTGTTACAATTTTTTTCCATTATAAATTAATTAGTATCAATTAATTTCTTAATTAGTATCAATTAATACTAAAATTATTAATTAGTATCAATTAATGGCTTAATTAGTCTCAATTAATACTAAAATTATTAATTAATATTAATAATTAATTTTTATTGGTATCAATTAATATTAATAATCAACAATTGTTATTAATTAGTATCAATTAATAATTAATTCATTACAAAAGTATACAATATTAATTTATTAATAATTAATACCAATTAATATTGATTTTTTAATTAATATTGATTTTTTTTTTCTTCAGAAATATACATTTTTTTTATTTTTTACTTAATATAAAAATATTAAATATGAATTTATTAATAATTAATACCAATTAATATTTATTTTTTAATTAATATTGATTTTTTTCTTTTTCTTCAGAAACATACAATTTTTTATTTTTTAATTAATATAAAAATATACAATATGAATTTATTAATAATTAATACCAATTAATATTTATTTTTTAATTAATATTGATTTTTTTCTTTTTCTTCAGAAATATACAATTTTTTCTTTTTTAATTAATATTAATATTAATATTTGGGTATTGACGAGGGCATTTAAGTAATTTTAACCCCCTCCACACCAACTGTGCGCTTAAGTCGAAAATTTAAGCACCCCCTGACCAGCTTTTGAGATAAGTTGAGAAATAACTTAATTTAAGCTATAAGCTGGTTAACCTAAGCTGTACCAAACACAACATTTTAGCTTAAATTAAACTAAAAGCTAAAATAAGCAGCTTATAAGCTCTACCAAACAAACCTATAGTCACATAGAGCACATATGGATCACTTTCCTAAGATATCAACTCGTCACATGGTGCTCAAAGACTTCCAAGTGGAAAAAGCATTGATCAGATGCCTTTCCAAAAGGATTTCGATGAATGTAATAAGCTCAAGTTCCTAGGAGCTTAACCCCATACCCACATAGTCACATAAAGACAAAATGCATACAAGGTAAACTAATGTCCCTTCCTAGCATGACAAACCCATTGTGGAAAAATCCACATCCCACGAGCTCAAATTATTCAAACTTGGTTAGCTCTAATATCAAGTTGTAACACCTTAAAAATTATAAACCTTTATATAGTCAATTTTATTAAATATTCACTGGTTTTCATCAAATAAATCCACTTCTCGTAAAATAATGCTTTAAGAATATTTTTATCTCTCATTTAGTAAATCTCGTTCTCATTGAATTATATTAAACTATTACATCTTATGCTCACAATACAGGTTATAGTTCACAAAATTAAAGAAATCAAAAATAAAGATGCCCTAATGGCATACAAGTTTCAAGAGAAACCCCTTGGTTACACAAAAGGATAGACATTCAGTCCCAACACACATTAGCTCTTAAGCTTCAACAAATGACATCCAATGAGCCCATGTGCCCCATTCAAAATCTTCACCGCCTTGTCACTTGGGTGGAGTCACACCATTAACTCTTGAAATGTTGTTAATTGGGGTGAGCTATTGCCTAGTAGGAAATACTATTAACAAGACATATAAATAATCGACAAGCATATAATCATTCCATGCACTTGTTAGGATTAAATCCATATTTTTTCTTTTAAAACCAAAATGTTCAATGCATGATTTCTATTCAAAGTCTCATTTACAACCATGGAGTGATAAATACACTATGACGCCCCAAGTAAGAATTGCAAAACCATACATACATATATAGATTTATATACAGAAAATATTTCCACATTTGCCAACTTTAAAAATGGTGGGGTGATGGGCACCCAAAACCTTTCCCTTTCCGCTTTCGCCAACTCCTACAATGGCGGGCTTGTGGACACCCAAAATCAAGTTTTTCCACATTCGCTGACTCTATAAATGGCAAGCTCATGGACATCCAAAAACTTTTCACACATTTGTCTGGTGATATGCACAAGACAGGGCAATTTGGCACCTTGACTCCCTGCACGGATACCAAATACAACACACAACCCATTACCAAAACCCAACTCAACAACTCGGGCTCATATACTATTTACCTCATCTTCCAATACTTTCCAATCATCCACAATTTTAAAATCACAAGAGAAATTATGATGCACATGATGCATAAGTTTTCAAATAAATTTTTCCTAAGGTTTGTTCAATCCACAACAACATTAATAATATCAATAATCAAAAGATTTCTCCAATTTCACAATTTTCACAATCTCAACATTTATCAATCTCAATACATATACCCAAAGAGCTTCAAATATCTCATATCTCAACACCATTTCCATAATCCTTCACCCAATTTCAAGATTTAAGAGTTAATTTAGCCAAACCTATTATTAGATCAAATTTGAAAACTATGGTTTTTTGAAAAATTGGGGCTTTCCCCTCCCCTACACAGTCAATATTCACCATTTCTATCAATAATCAAGAAGGATATGCATAAATTTTTCCAAAACATGGAGGAAGCCCATTTTTATTCATCAAACCGACTTTATATCACAAAATCATTTCATACATTACTATAACTAAGAAAATATCACATATATATCTGTACATACATATATCTCAAATCAAAAATATACCAAGTTAAAAATGCCCCTACCTTAAGAATGAAGACAAGAAGATGCAAACCTAAAAACCTCGAAGAAATCCCAATCCAATCGGTCAAAATGTTGATCTTCTCTTGTTCTTCACCTTTAATACAAGATATATGGTGGATTCTTGGTGAAAAATAGATGAAATCAAGATTTGGAGGTCTAGGGTTTCGTGTATGGAGGAGAGGGAGAGAAGAGAGGAAAAAAGAATGAAAAGTTTGGACCAAAAACTCACTTTAAAGTGCCTGATTTCGAACAAACCGCTCGAGCGGTCAAAACTTGGCTTGAGCGATGAAAGAAAGCTCCCAGAATCTCTGAAATTCGTGCAGACCGCTCAAGCGGTCAAAAGTTTGCTCGAGCGAACTTGCTTCCAACATAGGTATCCAAATTTCAAACAGGCATAACTCCCTCGTCTAGACTCCGTTTTGGGTCGTTCTTATGTCTAAATCGACGCCCTAGAAACAAGCTTTCCAATGGATTTAACCCCACATCCAAATTCAAAGTGTAGAAAGAGAAAAAGGAAAAAGAGTGAAGTCTACTTATAGGACAATTACCAAAATTAATGTTTTTGGTTCAATCCTGCTTTCCCATTATGATACCACCTCAATCAATGTTATAAAATGAAGCAAAGAGGCTCCAAGTACAATAATAAGAGCGTCAAGAGCAATCCCACTAGTCCAAGAAATACGAAATGTTACACTTTGACTCTCTCTCTCTCTCTCTCTCTCTCTCTCTCTCTCTCTCTCTCTCTCTCTCTCTCTCTCTCTCTCTCTCTCTCTCTCTCTCTCTCTCTCTCTCTTCTATAATATATGTATATGGATGTATGTATATATAACTCGGTATTCTTCTCTATGTATCAACTAGTTCGGAAGACCATATTGTCCACTAGTAGGCCCAATTAAAGCCACGACAAAGTCCCATATGGACTAACCCCAATAAATTATTTATACCTAGGAAATTTTGAACCTAAAACCATTGAGGAAGCATACCCATAGACCTCAAGCCTGACCATCAGGTCAACCTGTTGGGTTGTGTTTGTATGTATGTATATGGTGTAATCATGTATGCATATACATATATATCTAATTGTGTTTTTGAATTAGAATACTATAAACCAAAGTAAATGATCAGGTTTTTATGATTTAATTGAATTAATTTTGATTAAGTAGATAGAAAGTATGTGTGTAATAAGGGAGAGAAAAAAAAGAAAGATGAAGAGTTAATAGAGAGGAACAAAAAAAGCTGAGGACTAGAAGGGTATTAAGGTTTTTTAAAATCTAGGAAATTTTATTCATAAATCCCATATGGAGGAATGTTGATCCATTTACTCCTAAAGCTGTGTTTGGTTAGGGGATTTGAGGAGAAATTTGGAAAGAAAAAGGAAAAAGATATGGGAAATTAGGCGAAATATAAGTCTATTTTATTCACATTTCACATATCTTTTCCATTTCTCTTTCCAAATCCCTCCTCAAATCCCCAACCAAACACAACATAAGAGTTTTTTTTTTTTTAATTTTATGAACCAATTTGTCATTTTTATTTTGGAAAGTTATATTTATTTGATCTGATGCATTTGAGTTTAAGTGAAAGCCCTTTTATGATTCATTTTTTTAATTTTTTTTTATTCCTTTTTGGGATGGGAATGAAAAGGTAAGGTGTGAAAATTCTTTTTTGGAGGGATTGGTAGCTGAAGTGTTGGTTGTCAAGTGTGGAAATCTACATTTCTATTAGTGTGGTTTTCTGGTGTTACATTAGAGTGCTTCATTTGGAAAAAGTACACTAAAGAGTTTTTGTGTCCTATATTGATTGAAGTATTACGTTTGCAAAAAAAAAATACTAAGAAATTTTTTTTAGAATGTTATGTTGTTACATTTGAGAAAAACACACTAAGGAGTTTTTTTTTTTTTTTTTTTTTTTTGAAATATTACGTTATTACATTTAAGAAAAGTACACTAGGGAGTTTTTGTATGTTACATTGATTGAAGTATTACATTTAGAAAAAGTATACTATGGAGTTTTTTTAGAATGTTACGTTGTTTCACTTGAGAAAAATGCACTAAGGAATTTTTAAGGAATTTTTGTGTATTATATTGATTGGAGTGGAAAAAGTACACTATGGAGTTTTTTGGATTGAGAAAAGTATAGGAGTTTTCTAGTGTGTTACATTAGAGTGTTACATTTTTTGAGTGTTACATTGAAATATTACATTTGAAAAATACACTTGAGAGTTTTTTTGAAGTATAACGTTTAATAATTTCAACATTATGAAAAACCCCACATTTGCCCTCAACACATAACACGCGCACGTTTATGCTTGACTCTTTATGTAATTCATATTTAAATGGAACCTTTGGGTTTATAAGAAAAAATGGAGGACCAAACAGTTTATAGGATCACTATTTGGGATTTATTAGTGTTTCACCCTAAAATGTATTGTTAACAAAGTTAGATGTGGCAATTTAGTCCAAAGACACAAGGGAAACTCTCTGCCTATATTTGAACTATAAATGAATAAAATATTTCAGCCTTAAGCCAAAAGGGAGTAAAGTTAATTTTGCTATATTTGTTATAGGGCATTGCTACCATTCCAAGGGTCAAGTATGTATATATAATTTTTTTTATCCTCAAACTTTGAGGTGATTTCAAGTAATGGTTGTAGTTGTCATAACGGTAACTACTATGATTGTGGTTGAAGTTTTTGTTGTAGTTACAATAATTAGGGGTGGTTCTCGATCGGGTCGGGTGGCTTTCCATCCACTATTCGTCTAAATTTAGGTGGATTGGAATAAATCAATCTATACCCGCCCGTTTAGTTAACGGATGTGGATTGACAGGTGGATGCGGATTGATTTGGCAGTTTGGGGCTCTTTTTCTTCTTTTTTTAAAACTATTTTAGAGTATATTTTTTTTACTATTTTGGACCTTATTTGAGTCTAAATTTTTTATTTATAATTAAAATAAAGGCCAAACTTTCATATTTCATTAGTAGCTAATTAATATTATTACTAAATAAATTATTCTTTTTCTAACATACAAATCATAAAATAAAAAAAAAAATAACATCATTTGCTTAAAGGGGCTTAGCAGATTGGGTTGGGTTGGGTTGGGTCAGGTGGCCTTTTCCATCCACCATCCATCCAAACATAGTGTGGGATTCTCTTCCCTGACAGTTTCATGTCTCATGCTCATGGAAGTAACCGAGGTGCAATGTGAGATATGAATAAATGGTCTAGACTTAACATATTTGACGAAAATCCACTAATCATACAAAAGTGCTAAAGATATATCAAACATGAAACATAGAGTCGCCATCTAATTTTTTGAAAAAACTAGGAAACTTGACTCGTGCTAAAGGTCACTTCCCGTCACAACAAAAGAACCTGATTCGGGAGTCTAAGTATAAGGGGAGAAGATCATGAAATGAGCACCCCCACTTACCCAATCAAAGACCGACCTCTACTAATTCTTGATATGAGAATTTTTACACAATATGATCATATAACCAATTATTAATCTTATCTTTACTATGTGGAGCAAACAAATATAGACCAAATCACCTATTTTAGAATACTCGAATCTTTCACAGTTTGAAAAGGGTTTAAAAGTAGAAATCTCATGAAAACAAGATGACTAACGCGCAAAGAGATCGAAATCATTCCAACTTGGATAATGAGACCTCCATACAATGAGCAATCATAGAGGTATGACACATAAGCACATAGCCTCATGATAGTATGCTAGACATAGAAAGAAACAAATACACACTGGATGCAAGACAAAGGAGGAAGGCTCACCAAGTACTCCTCTGTACCATGACATGAGCGTAAGCGGTTAGAAATCAATGCACGATCTTAGATGTGAGACAAAATGATATGCAAAGAAAATGAGAACAAAAACTCATCGGGTACTCTATCCAAGTGCAACAAAAGACAACTAATTAGAAATATGCATGATCTTAGATGTAATAATCTATAAAATGCAATCATACTTATGAAACGAATCCTATGAGCTCGATTGCTAGTGAGGATGGCATATGGATCATCAAAGAGAGCACACCACATAAAGATATCTACCATTACATAATAATCCGGGCTTAGATGCATGACGCTAATCTAAACATGCGAATGCCATGATAATAAAATAAAATCTAAGTAAAGTAGATAAAGCTATACTAAGAGATAAAATGAAAGAGAGAGGGAGGGTAAGAGTAGGAAGAAAAGAAACCTATTCCAATGCACACGACAAACATAATAACTATCATAACAAAAACAAGTACTCCAACAAGGATGAAGAAGTCCTACCCATCCTACACATGGAAACGAGTATAGTCTACCCGAACGAATCCATGAAAGAAAGTTTTGAGAAAGTAGGCCTAACTTATCATCGTACAGGAAACGTGTCTCAATTTCTACATCATCAATAATCAATAAAGTAATAAAATAAAGAAGGCTCCAACGAGGATAGAGAGATTCTCATCCTCAAACACATGAAAAGAGGTATAAACTACCCAAATTCCTAAAATGAGAGGGGAGATTTGGTCTACTCTTATGAAGGTAACCCTGCTTGGGTTTCTATATCAACAAAAATCAATCAAAATGACAGAAAAGAGAAGGCTCCGATGAGGATAGAGAGATTCTTGCCTCAAACACATGGAAAGAGGTATAAGCTACTCGAAACCATGCATGGGCTTCTATATTAACAAAAATCAATCAAGATAATAAAAAAGGGGAAACTCTAATGAGAAGAGAAAGGTTATTCTCCTCCTACTCATGAAAATGAATATAAACTATCCAAATTCATGTAAAAAAATGTTCGGGAGAGGAGATCCGAGCTCTTCTCATAGAAGAAATCGTGCATAGGCTTCTAACCCATAATAAATCAAGAAAAAGCAAGTCAGACTTGGCTAAAGTCATTATACAGGCCCCTACTAGTTATAAAAAGAGGTAGAAGAAGAGAGAACCCAACTATACTATTAACAACAACCTAACAATGATCTCAAGATCTCAAGATTACTCTAATAAGAAAGAAAAAGAGAATGGGAGTAGCGATTAGCTCTAAGCTAGTAGAGATAGGGCCCGAGTTGATCACAAGTTCTAATCCAAACTTTCCTCGAGCTAATGATGATTTCTAAGTCCAAGTCTCCAATCAAAAGGATGAAGATGATACTCCAAATGTAAAGAATATGTCTGAATCTCAATGTCCAAGGCTCACTAACTCTTACCAAGATTAACTAATTACTAAACAATTAGTTAGATTTTATCAACTGATTAAATTGCCTCATTAATTAACTAATCAAATCAAAGAGTGGAATTGGGAACCCTTATCGCTCCAAGAAAAGAGGGGTTTTTATAGGCTTGGGGTGATTGGAATATGGAATTTCATCCTCAAGGATGCAGATAGCATATTCCAAGATGCTAGGGGACACCTCATGAGAAATCAGTTTGGCTGACGTCAAAAGGTTTTCACCGGACAACACTTGTCCAACCAACCAATAGTGATCCATTATATTTTCTCAAAAGGTATCAGTCAGAGCAAATAGGGTTCAGATGTGCTTATCCAGATAGAAATTGTCCCAGCGTGCTCGCCCTGACCAATGTTATCCGGCTGACCAAGCGATGTTCAACCAATTTTCTCATAAGGTTTCTCCTATATTCTCAATCATTCTGGCTTTCTAAACTCTCTTTTCTAAAAAATGGATCGACACTTTTTGGAAAACATAATGCTAAGAATGACTGAAAGATTGAGAAGGTACTGCATGCTTACATTTTGGTAAAACTAAGTTTTGAAGGTCTAGAAAACTCTTTGGGCAAAATAGGTGTAGAAAGGTTTGTCTCTCTTCATCCCTGACTTTGTGCTTGAAACAACCTTTGCTTTCACGAAATGCCCAAATTTTAAGGCCGGTCAAAAATTGGGATGTCCACACATAGATGAATTTAAAAAATCTTTATCCGCATCCGTCTTTCTATACTATCAAAACTTCTTAAAAGCGGATGAATTGGGTTGGGACAATCGGTTTTGATGGATCGATTAGGTCCGTGAACACCCCTAGCAATAACAGTAACAAAGGTAATGAGGTTACGGGTATAACAAGTATAGCATAACAATTATAACAACGGAGTTGATAATTTAATTTTATTTATTTATTTGGTAAAATTTTAAGAAAATTTATTGATTTGCATGTTTTTATTTCATCATCATATTTGTTAAGATTTTAAAATGTTTTTTTGAAAAGTTTAGTTTATTATTTATTTATTTTTTAATAATTAATGGTTTCATGTGTCATAAATTGAAAATGTACCATTTTATTTTTATTATTAAAACTTACAGACTTATGATATTATGATTTCAAATTTCAAGGTTATACATTTTAAATACATAATAAATAATAAATAATATAAAATAGTAAAATGAAAAACAAAATCAATCGTTTATTTTAGAGTAATGATATTCATATTCCACATGTAGCCTTTGACACTACTCCATTGTAAGTAGGGCGACAAACAAACCGAGTTGTTTATGAATAATTCGAGATCGGCTCGTTTACAAAATGAACAACCTCAAACTCGATTTTTAAACTCATTTATTAATCAAGTCAAGCTCGAGTAGTCCTAAACTTAGCTCAACAAAACTTGTGAATATAAAAATAAATAAATATTTATTTATTTTTAATAATATCAAATAAATTTTCGATAATTTATTTTATTTTTCTGTTTATATTTGGTGTTTGTATAAATTTGCATATTTGATTGATGAAATTTGTTATTAATATAAGCATTATTTATATTTTACTTGTAATTTTGTATTTTTTATTTTAATAAGTAAATTAATTTAAGTTTTCTTTTTTTCAAGCTTGAGTTTGAACTCAGCTCGTTTATGTAATCGAGCCAGCTCGAGGTTGATTATTTGAGCTCGACTTGAGCTCGGTTCAAGCTCAAGCTTAACTAATTCTTAATAAATAAGATTGAACACTCATAAGTTCAGCTCGACTCATTTGCAGTCTTACTTATGCGAAAGAAAAAAGAAAACGAAAAAAATGAGTATGAATAAAAGTGGCGGGTAAATACCATTAGTCTTGTTTTATTTTAAAAAAAAAAAAAAAAAAAAAAAAAAAAAAAAAACCCTAAGGTCGTATGATTCATATTTTTAAGTTATACAAGTAATTCAATACATGATATATAACTTACAAGTTACAATGATATATAAAAAACATATGTAATTTTTAATGTTACGGATAACAGTGACTACCCATACCATATAACGACCCATTTTAATGCGTGAAAGCGTTGATTTGTATTTACTTCTTCAATTCTGCATATACCTATCATGCGTTTCTATTTCTGTCTAGCTATAAAACTTTGCTTTCTTCATTGATTGATAAATTTAGATGTTTAGCGATTGTATTTGCTTAGTTATTTCATGGTGTGGGGCAATATAACAGTCACTGTTGTGCAGCAAAATAGACCCATTTTGGGAGCTTATTTTGATAATTCGAACCGTTCACATTTTAAAATATATCAAGTAAAATATACCTGTAAAAAATCAAATTAATCGAATATCATTAACCCTTTCATCTACTCATATTTGTATTCAATTTAATATTTTAAATCATAATTATTATTTATTTTTATAGATACAAATGTGAGTGGATGAATGGTAAACGATATCCGATTAACTTAATTTTTTGCAGGCATGTTCTACTTGATTTATTCTAAAATGTGAACGGTTCGGATTATCAAAATAAGCACTGAAATGGACCCATTTTGCTGCATAGCAGTGGCTGCTATGCGCCTGCACAGCAACCACCTCAAATCCGTTATTTCAACCTGCCAAGAACGCGAAAAACATAAATTAATATACATCTTTATTAAGAATTAAAATAAGAATGAATGTTGGTAATGATCTTGTATCCAAATTTAAAGTTGGTACTCTTGGCTCAAAGGAAACAAAATTAATTTTGAGTGTATGTTCTTTTGATTTTACCAATGTCTAAGTTGAGTACAAAACTTTCTCCGAATCCTGCTTTGTAGCACATTCTACATCCTTTTTGAACCATCTCATGGTAAACTTCATTTAGATGTTGCATTAGCATAAGTTTTAAGTATACGTCCCTACCTTAAAAACATGTTACATTAACTTTATTTGGATATATGATTTTTTATTATAATTTAAAATGATTTTGTCAGGTGCACGTAATAGGACTTTGAGCCTTCAACTTCGTGCGAAGTTATCTTTAGTTGGTGATCTTAGTGGCAAATCCCTGTAAAAAGTTCTTTCACTATGTGCATTGAATTTGTGAATAGGACAATTATATATCAACTCATTATTATATTTATAAATAAATAAATTGTATCAACCAGGTCGATGGTAAGATATTATTTGTTTTCATTAATTCATTAATAATTTCCTCTAAACATGAGAACCAATCATAAATACTTGTGTAAATGTTAATACAAAACGTAATAAAATACTGATAACTTATAGCATTTATCATTATTTAAATGATTAACCGAAAGTCATGTGCAACATTGTTGTATTGGTTACTGTTGTTCATTTAGGTTTGCTGAGGATATTTTTTGGATTTTCTTTTGCACTCAACAGATTTTTTTTTGTTTTAGGATAGCAGGAAAAGAGCAAAAGAGGAGCATATGGGGTCAGTGATCCCCAATTCGGAAATTTTTAGCCTTTCAGGACCAGTATACCTGACAACTACTCTTGATTGGTAAGACCACTTTCACATACTTTTTTTAAAAAAAACAGCGAAAAAGGAAAATTTATTGATAATGATCAAGTGAAGATACATTGACAATCATCAATAAAAAAGGGGGAGCAGAGAGCATCATAACAAAACTACCCAGTCCCATCTTTCACATACTTTGGTTGTGTAACTCTTCCAATACCCTTGTGGGAAATCCTCCTATCAAGGACTGACCCTCATTCTAGTCCTTTTATTTTATTTTATTATTATGGCACATTTGGTTTACTGAAATAAAATTGAAATAGAATGAGATATGATTATTCCTTTGCTTACATATAGAATAAAATATGTCTGTTATTGCTGTCCTAAAATTTTTATACTTCCGAGTTCTTAAACCTACCTACGTCATCAAGTAATTTTGAGAGGCATTTCAATGTCAAATTCTTGTAGGGCAAACCCACACCACCGAAGATCTGTTGCTGCTAGTTTCGTTAAGGCAGTGTACACGCTACAACGTGATTGCCTAATGAAACGTAAAGGACCCCAATCTCTTGCTGCTCCCTGGTTTGAATCCTTTCATTATAAGTTAATTGGTAAGTTGGTTGATGATCGCTCCATCTTTGGTGCCATTTTTGCGAACAAATATCCGCCATCCTACTATAATCATTTAGTCCAAAAACCTCCGAGATATGTTGTTGCCTTTCGTGGTACACTTATCATAGGAGACATCTGGTTAGAGGATCTCAAGTTGAATAGGCAGGTGTCTCTGAATATTCTTCAACAGAGCACTCGCTTTCAGATTGCAATGCAAGAAGTGCAAGAAATGGTTGATAGAGTTGGAAATGAAAACATCTGGTTAGTTGGACACTCTTTGGGTTCAGCCATAGCACTACTTGTTGGAAAGAACATGGTCAAGCAACATGGGATACAATTTGCAAATAGTGTAGAAACTTATTTGTTTAATCCGCCATTCCCATTTGCCCCAATAGAGCTAATTGAAAATGAAAACCTAAAGCATGGGATACGAATCATAAACAGTCTCGTTACAGCAGGAATTGCTTTTTTAGTGAATGGTCCTCAAAACAATGACTCATTTGATGCATTATCCAGCTGGAACCCTCATCTATTCGTAAATGAATCTGACTTTATTTGCTCAGGGTATATTGGGTATTTTGAACACAGGATGAAGATGATGGAGCTTGATGCTGGAGAAATTGAAAGGCTTGCAACACAATATTCAATAAGGAGATTATTATTAGATGAGTTGGGATATGGTTCAGAACCGTTACATCTCCTTCCTTCAGCATATCTGACTATTAATAGGAGTCCCTCAGACTCTATTTTGAGAGCACATGGAATCCAGCAATGGTGGAAACCAAATATTCAATGTCAGTCTGAGCTACATCAGTTCAGGCAATTGACTGATTTTTCTTCTGGGCAAATGTTTTGTTGAGCACATTAATTGCATAACTTGGTACATGCTTCAATGATGGCTTAATTCTTTTTTTGGTCCTTCATTTTATTCTTTGCTTTCTTCCTCTTGTAGGGTGCTTTGGCAAGTGTTTGTCGGTTGGCTTTCCTTTGTTTTATTCATTTCACATTTTGGTTCAAACAAGAGCATTTTCACATTTTGGTTTGTTCTGTTCTTTCCACATTTTCGTGCATTACACATTTTGGGAAATATAATGTATTTCAAAATGTTTGTAGTAAATATAATGTTTGTAGTGAATATTTCCCAAGCAAAATGAGTTAAAAAAATGTTTTGATAAAAAAAAATATAATATTATCACAAAATAAGTAAGTTTATTTTTTAATCACAAATTATTATAACTATACTAAAAATTGCATAACGTCTACTAAAAACTTAAAAGTATTATCCACATTAAAATAGATTATTTCTATATGTAGCCCGACTTGATATCGAATTGAGAGTGCGGTTAGGATTCCATAGGCCCCAACCACACAGCCCACATCAACGATCCAAACCATTTAATTTATGGAGCTCGTTGAGTACTTCATCCCTATAAAAACATCACACTGTGATTTGATTAAGTGGCTATCGATATCCGTGGGATCTGTAATAGGCACTTCATATGGAGAAGCTATAAACCTATCGTGTTCCTAAAGAAAAGATTGAAAGGGAACACCAAAAATGGAAGGAGGATGGTGGACATCGGTGATGAGGAGAAGAATGCCAAGCTATCATCGGTTTCAACAAAAAGGACCAGGGTTGATTA